>WSYH01003022.1:4484-67038 GCA_036426205.1 Ascaphus truei
CACACTGTCCCCCCCTCCCCCACACACACACTGTTCCCCCCTCCCCCCCACACACACTTCCCTCCCCCCACTCACACACGGTGTCCCACACACACTGCCCCCCCCCTCTCCCCACGCACACACAAAGCCCCCTCACCTCTGCCAGGACTCACAGCACCGCTCCTCTTTCCCGCGCTCCTCCGATTGTCGCACGCCTGGCCCTTCTCTGCTCTCCCTCCTCCCGTCCGGGGAGCGCTGCGCATGCACCCCCTTTCTGCAGAGCCACCGGGAAATGCAGGGAAGGTGCAGGGCCTGTCCGTGTGATGGGAGTGACGGCCACCGTGAGGGGGGAAAGTGCAGGGTCTGTGAGCGCTGCGCACGCGCCCCCTCTCTGCAGAGCCACTGAGAAACACAGGGAAGGTGCAGGGCCTGTCCGTGTGACGGGAGTGACGGCCACCGGGAGGGGGGAAGGTGCAGGGCCTGTGAGTGCTATGTATTTTGAGGGCAACGAAAGACAAGGATGTTGCTGGCGACGGGGGCTTCTTATTGATGAGGTCAGTAGTACTTTATTTATTTTAATATGCTTGTTAATGTGTTTAATAATGGGCAAATAATCTATTATCTCTATCTGGATAATAGTTATTTTGCACATTATTGTACTGTAGGTGTTGGGGGGGAATGTATGTATTGAATATATAGGTCAGGTTTATTTATTTTACATTCAGGGTTTGTTCCTTGTTTCTGTGTGAGACCTCTGGAGACGACCTGAGATATCCTCGGGTATCTCACGGGTATCAGGCTGCATTGTCCATGGGTGACACCTGCGGGGAAGAACCGGTGGCCCCACATCTGTGGGGGCACCACAGGCCCGTAGTCTGTGGGGAAGAACCGGTGGCCTCACAACGCGTAGGATTAATTTTTGTTTTATTGTGGTACCTTTTAATACCCTCCTTAACAGTATTGTGTACAAGGTAGAAGTCAGGCATTTTTTCCTGTGCAAATTCCCTTAGTTACACCGCTCGGGTGTGTACTGTTTAAGCTGCACCCTTCCGTGTGACGTCATACTGATGCGCGGACACTGAGGTGAGCCGTCACTGCCAAGTGCCGGTCGGTTTGACTGTGATGTGAACACTTCTCTGTGTTCTCGTGTTACTAACTAACTGGCTGACAGCCACAGAAACTCTTCTTTGATTACACACATTGTATGCATTACGGGACTGAGGACTCTTTCCCACCAATGTCACGCATTTGACACAGACGACAACGTGGTGCCTACCACCCATACTGCTCAGATGATCTGGATGCTGGATGCAGGTTGCGGTTACCGTGAAAGACCCAGATGACATCTGGAAACTGCGGGAGACAACTTACTAGTGATACATCCTTCTAATATCCACCCTTATGTCAGCTGTGTGGTAAATTATGTGTATTGATACACGTAAATGCGAATGTTCTATATCTTTGATGTACGCTGAATACTTACCTTTTTTAACTAAAAATAATTTTTGGTATACTTCACCATTTGCGTTTTGCGCTTTTTTCTTGTTTCCTATCTGTAGTTCGCGGGAGTGCCGAGCCACTCTTTAATTATAGCAGCATACGCCAACACCAACGGTTTAAATATCTTTCACTTCCATAGTAGGAGTAGGGTTGTGCCTTATATCGGGTGTTCAGTGTAATAACGATTTATAGGGGTATTATTGATATAACTGTTGTTTCATTATTAGACTAGGGGCCTATGCAGAGAGCAGCGGTAAGGTGAATAGCGGCATTTTTTGGAGAGAAATGCCTTTAGAAAGGCAGGTACTGGCGAGTTTTAAAAAAAGCGCCAATTTTTTTTTTTATTTGTGATTTTCGCCGCGCGACCGGCGAGAACCTAATTTTCCCCTGTTGTAAAAATGTCCCTATTCACAAAGGCGCGATCGCCATCTAGTGGCCGTTCGCACCAATAACATGGAGAGAAATTATACAATTTTCTCCGCCAACTAAAGTTTGCAAGAAGCAGGAGGTTGCCGGCTATAGGGAAAAAAAAAAAAACTGCGCGTTTTTTTTTTTCCCTTTCAGCAGCGCGCATCTCCTTATTTAAAATTCTCCACATGCAGTAGTGGAATAAATAGCTGATTTCGCCCATTTCTGCATATGGAGAATAAAATTCTCAATTAAACCAACCTTTTACTCCCCTCTCCAATTTTAAAAAGCGCTGCTCTCTGCATGAGGCCCATAGTCTTTTACACAATTGAGTTGTTTTTTGAGTTGCGTACTTATTTTCTTGTCTAATATTCTATACATAAACTGTAGAATAAATACATACTGTATAGAATAAATGATTATAAAACATTTTGGCGGTGTTTCTTATACAGTATAATATGAACTGTAAAAAAGTATTGAATATGATAACAGCAGCATAGTGTTTAAGGTTTTCTGTAAAGCTCACAGTTATTCTATCCTAATCAATAAAAATTGCACTGTCACTAAATTGTTGCCTCCAGTACTTGGATTATTAAATCAGAATCATCAATGCGCAAGCAACGTTTCAAAAAAGCGATATTATCCATCGAAATCCCTCCATTTGCCATTCTCCACTTGATGACAAAGTTTCTTTTCTGAGGAAAAATAAAATTATCACTGGTACCATTATTATATGTTTCCGTTATTGCTGTTCTGTTGTTCAAAATTTTTAACAGAATGTTTTAACTCCAAATAAATTTTAAAAAGTTGAATATTTTTTAAATTGCTTCATTGTTGCATTCTGCAAACTTTTATAGAAATTTCAGTGTCTCAAAAACATACAGTAAGTACTGTATAACATTTCACATAATGGTTTGTTAAAATCAATCAGTCCCCTCAAGAAGACCACAATAGTTTTCTCGGGCGGGGGGGGGGGGGGGGGGGCGTCTCTTGTTCACATACACGCATGCGCCTGTGACAGGGTGAATGAACGTCATCAGCCATATACCTGGCAAACCTATGTTTAGGCTTGCAGTGCAGCAGTGACAAGGCTAAGTTTCAGTTGAGAAAGGCTGCTTAATTAGTCTGACCGCAGCTGCATAATCAAGGTGTTTTAAAACCCCCAGGCTGTACACACATGCAAGCTAGCTGGTAAGGAGACAGGACTGAAAACTGAAGAGATTATTGCTATAATGTCTGTTTTTCAGAGTACTGTACATGTGTGATGAACTGTCTGTGTCCTGCATGCTGAAGAGAAGCTGCCTTGGTTTCTATGCTGAAGAGAAGCTATTTTGTTTTTGTCTGCTGAAGAGAAGCTATTATGTTTTTGTATGCTGAAGAGAAGCTATTTTGTTTTTGTGTGCTGTATATTTTTAAGGCTCAATAAAGAAGTCTTATCAAGAGAACCCGCATGTGTGGTTGCATGTACCATGCAACATATGGTGTCAGAAGTGCCGGGATTTTGAGGGCCCCTGCAGTTGAAGGGCCACACACACACACAAAAATGAGAAAAATGGAAGAATTTTTAAAAGAGTTTCTGTGCGAGCAGACCAGACAGCAGGGACTGTTAATGCAGGAGCAGACCCAACTACTATTGCAGCAGCAAACCCAGCTCCTAACCCAGCAGTAGGCAGCACAGGATGAGTGGATGGCCAAGCTGCTGACCCAATTCCAGGGGTCTGCCAGTCCAGAACTTTCCAACAAACCCCCGGTCCTCCTGAGGAAAATGGCTCCGAACGAGAATCCAGAGTCTTTTCTACTGACATTTGAAAGGGTTTCCGAAGCTCAGGGCTGGGCTGCAAATCGCTGGGCAACTGATTTGGCCCCGCTCCTCATAGGAGAAGCCCAGGCCTCATATCAGGGCCTCCCAGCAGATCAGGCAATGGACAACCAACAAGTAAAAGCCGCCATACTGGATCGCTAAGGTCTGACCCCAGAAACCTACCTCCAGTAGTTCCGGAACCTGAAGTACACCGCTAAGATGAGACCCCGGGTCCTCGCTCAGTGGTTATTGGACTTGTGTACTCACTGGATACAACCCGAGGAGCGCACTAAGGAAGCAATTCTTGAGCAAGTGGTGTTGGAACAATTCCTACAGATAATTCCCCCATACGCACGCTCATGGGTAAAATGCCATGCTGCTGAAACCCTTGCTTTGTCAGTCAGACTCGTTGAGAACTTCCTTGTGGCCGAGGCTCAGACGAGTGCCCTGAACCTGACGAATCCAACTTCACCGGCAGTTGTGAAGACCCATAAAGGGAGATTGGAACAACGGGGAAACTACGGCCCCTCCATGCGCAACCACCAAGTGCCACGAAAGGAGCAGTCCTTCCAACAAGGAAGAAGTCAAAATGCCGGACACCGCCGAGACCCTCATCCCCTTCCTGAGGTCGGCTTGTCGCCAAATGAGAGGAACTTCCGAGGACGTCACCCACAGGACCCACCATAGGACCCACCAGATGCTTGGTCTCCAGTATCTGGTCCAGCGGAGCGCTATCCACGGCCCCCTCCTGCGAGGGAACCCTCTCCATGTTCCGCCTGTGGAGAACAAGGCCATCGGCATGTGGACTGTCCACAGATGGATTGTTCCTTCAGCAGGACTATCGCCTCGGCCTTCACAGGAGAAAATTATAAGCCCTGGCTACTTCCAGCCCAGGTTGGGGGAAAAACCATCCAGGCCCTTGTAGATTCGGGCTCTGGGAAAACTCTGGTCTTCCAGGAATTGTTACCGCCTAACGTGTGTTCTTTTGACTCTCCATGGAGTATAGAATGTATACACGGCGATGTAAAACGGTATCCAACGGGCAAATTCCAGCTACAGGTAAAAGGTCAGGAGTACTACCTTGAAGTAGGAGTCACTCCTTGGCTCCCTGCCCCCCTTTCTTTTTGGACCCAAAATGGCTCCAGTCTCTCACGAGGAGCCTTATTCTATGGCTCAGGAGAACCCTGGCAAATTGTTCCCCTTCTCGGCAGACATTTTTCCCAGTAGACACCGGGTTCCAAAGACTCGGAAGCAAAGACACTCTGACAAACAGGACTGGTTGCAGACATTTTGGTCTCAAGGTGACCATTCTAGTAGGCAAAAGTCACAAGTGATGGCTGGGGATGGCCAGAGGGAGGGGGATATGGGCCCTGGAGATTTACCAGACCCATACCTCCCTGATTTTCACCAGAGGCAAAGGGAAGACCCAGTCCTTGCTAAACAGTATGATAAGGTGGTAAAACTTGATGAACAGATTTTGAATGCACAGGGGGTGATAGTACTCCCCCATTTTGAATTATCACATGATATCCTGCATAAGGTGAATAGGCAGACACAAACAGGGGAGGTCACACGACAGATATTGGTTCCCAAGGCGTTTGTTAAATCTGTGTTCACTCTAGCCCATTCTGTCCCTTGTGGTGGTCACCTTGGCAGGGATAAAACATTGGACCGTATTTCATCCCGATTCTATTGGCCAGGGATGCATAGTGATATTGCTAAGTTATGTGCGGCATGTCCGGAGTGCTAGCTAACTAGTCCGAAAAGACAAAAAACAGCCCCTTTGGTTCCTCCACGCTTGGTGTCAGTTCCCTTTGAGAGGATTGGGGTAGACTTGGTAGGACTTCTAGAACCTTCTGCGAAAGGACATAGGTTTTTTCTTGTAATAGTTGACTATGCAACAAGATATCCTGAGGCATTCCCCCTGAGAAAATCAACGGTGAAGCAAGTAGCCAAAAAGTTGTTGGAGCTGTTCTCACGGGTTGGACTTCCCCAGGTCATGTTGACAGACCAAAGTACAAATTTTATGGCTAAACTGATGCAGGATGTCTTAAAATTACTAGAGGTCAAGTCTGTTTGGACATCGGTCTACCATCCATAGACTGACGGATTGGTGGAAAGATTTAACCGAACTCTAAAATGGATGCTGAGGAAATTTTTAGATTCAGAGAAGAGAGCCTGGGATGAACTTCTCCCTTTACTGCTGTTTGCAGTGCGGGAAGTTCCCCAGGCCTCCACGGGATTCTCTCCATTTGAACTGCTGTGTGGCCGCCAACCCCGGGGTATCCTAGACCTACTAAAGGAGTCCTGGTTGGAATAGCAGTCCCCTTCTAAGAATACCCTGCAATATGTATTGGACCTTAGGAAGCACCTAGATGTGGTCAGGCATTTTGCTAGGGAGAATCTTAAATCAGCCCAGGACAGTCAGGAGAGACATTACAATCAAAATGCTTGTATGAGTGTGTTACACCGAGGAGATCAGGTGATGTTGTTGTTACCCAGTTGTGAGAGGAAACTCCTAGCCAAATTGCAGGGCCCATTCGAAGTACTCCGTCGCACGGGTGATGTGGATTACGAGATCGCTCAACCAGGGTCCAGGAAAGGTAAACAAATTTACCATGTGAACTTGCTGAAACCCTGGAAGATGCAGCGGTCTCTATTCATCCACCCGGTGGAGGAGTTAACGGACTTGGGTCCTCAGCCCCCACGGGAGAACATCATGGGTGACGATAAAATCCCAATGGGTAGACAGTTGTCCTCTGAACATAAAGGGGACTTGTTAGAAATAATTACACAATTCCATTATGTTTTTTCTGATTTGCCAGGGCAAGCTAATTTAATTTCACATGTGATCGAGACAGCACCTGGGGTAAAAGTACGTTCCCGTCCTTATAGGTTGCCTGAAAGTCGTAGGGCCCTGGTAGAGAAGGAGGTACAAGAAATGTTACACTTAGGAGTGATTGAGGAATCATGCAGTGAGTGATGTAGTCCACTAGTTATGGTCCCTAAACCCGATGGGAAGGTAAGTGTAGGAGGACGTGCGCAGAGGTATGCAATGGAGACTTTTTAAGGTGAAATTAAATAAGGCTTTTATTGCACCTGTTTCTTTAACATAAGAAAATCATCCAAACATATGCAAATAAGGGGTCAAACAAAGCTTCTGTTCCATTTGGGAGTATTTCTAGTGAAACCTATGCAGTCCACAACTCCCTTTAGATTAGCATGTCTCCCAGCCCCAAACATATATATTGATATGTGCAGATAAACAAAAAGTCTTATAAAGGAAATGTTACGCCGGTGCTGGTGGGGATGTATATGAGCACGCACCCGCAGCAAAAGGAGCGTGTCCGGAGTGTGGTGTTTTAGGCGTTGCCAGGCCAGATGGTGTTAGCTTTAGCAATACTTGCCGGTACCGGTAAAGAAATTCCGTAGTCGTTCCCGTTAGGCAAGGTCAGGGATTGGAGAATTCCAGAAGGTCGGTGTCCAAGCAGGGATCGAGAGCCAGAGGTTGACGTCCGCCAAGCCAAGTCGTGTCATGAGTAAATAAAGAGAGAAAGTGCCAGAGTAGACATCCGCAAGTGGAGAATATGTCGAGCGATGTGGAAATGGCAGGACAGGCATAATATAGTGAGGCTGGCGAATAGGAAGAGGGGGCAGACCTGGAGGAATGCATGGAGCTGTCCTGTATAGGTTGCCTAAAGAGGAATACAGGTGAGCAGTGTTTATGCCTGATTCACTTCTGTGAGAGTGTTGTGGGAGGGGCCTCACTGCAGGAGCAGTGAATAAATTAAAGGTCTCTGACGCGCGCTCTGTAACGGGAGAGGGCGCGCGCCCGTGTACAGACGCAGCCGCCATAGCTCGAGCCGTTTGCGGCTCAGCAACCGCCCGCCGGGGATGAAGAGGGAGTCCCCCAACCATAGTAGCCGGACGGGGCTGGCGAAGGGGGTGCCCCACAGTAGCGGCCGGGACATGAGGTGAGGGGAGGTTACGCCGCGGCCGTTGTGACCCCCGTATCCTCACAGGAATGTCTTATCTGTTTCTTGTAGTTGGAGGGAAAGACTTCTATGTTCCTGGGTTGCCGCCTTTTTCCTCAGGCTATATCAGCATTCAGGTTTAGAGATGCTTTCCCCTGTGTCTTGCAGGCAGCGTGCTGTTTCTTCTGGCAGGCTCAAGACATCTGTCCTTATGGTCAGTCCCACAATTTGTGAGACTCAGGAAATCTCACTTCATGTCTCAAGGGCAGGATTTTCTAACAAACCTAATCGGCCAGGTGGTGTTGGCTAATTGACTACCAGCAGTTAACCACCACACTGCTGGATTAGCGGCACATTTCCAGAACAGGGATAAATCCCCTGTTACAGTAAGATTTTGAAAGGTCAATGCGGTATCCAAGTTTGAGGCATATCCGATGCCAAGGGTGGACGAGTTAATTGACGCCCTTGGTAACGCGGAATATATAACCACGCTGGACTTAACAAAAGGATACTGGCAAATACTGTTAGAGGAAAAGTCCAAGTGCAAAACAGCCTTTGTCACTCCCATGGGTTTATACCAGTTTGTGACAATGCCATTTGGACTGCATGGAGCCCCAGCCACATTTCAGAGACTCATGGATAAAGTGCTGAGACCCCATAGGGCTTATGCCGCAGCCTACCTAGATGACATTGTCATTTATAGTAAACACTGGTGGGCCCATCTAAATAGGCTGAAAGCGGTCCTCAAATCTCTAAGAGAGGCAGGGCTCACAGCCAACCCTAAGAAATGTGCCTTAGGTAAGGCAGAAACCAAATACTTAGGGTATGCAGTAGGAGGTGGAAAAGTAAGGCCACTAGCCGACAAGGTAGTGCCCTGAAAGAAGTTCCGACCCCCAATCAAAAACGCAGGTACGCTCTCTGCTGGGTTTAGCAGGGTACTATCGGCGGTTCATCCCCAAATACTCGGAAGTTGCAGCCCCATTAATGGAACTCACAAAAAAATGTGCCCCTACACAAGTGGCATGGTCAAGGGAGTGTCAGAGAGCCTTTGAGGAAAAAAAAGGTGTCTATCAGAAGGTCCTGTCCTTAGAAGCCAAGACTTCAACAGGCCTTTTGTAGTGCAAACTGATGCATCAGAGATAGGGCTAGGGGCAGTGTTGTCACAACAGGTTGAGGGAGTGGAACATCCGATCACTTTTCTGAGTAGGAAATTGTTCCAGTGGGAAAAAAACTACTCAGTGATTAAGAAGGAGTGCCTCGCAGTAAAGTGGGCAATCGAGGCTTTTAGGCATTACCTGGCAGGAGTCCATTTTACTCTGGTGACGGACCATGCTCCATTGAAGTGGTTAAATAGTATGAAGGACTCCAATGCTAGATTGACCAGGTGGAATATGACTCTCCAACCCTTCTCATTTGAGATTCAGCACAGGCCTGGAAAAGAAAATGCAAATGCTGACTTCTTTTCTAGTGAAGGGGTGGATGGTCGGGCTTCAGCCATGCGTGGCAGTTTTTACCTTCATTATAGACTTTCCCAATCGGTTGGTGCCGAGCCACTGCCAGTCCCGTATTCTTGATTATACACGTAGTTGACAGGTGACAGCTGGCCTGCTACACCTGTAGTTGACAGCTGATGAAGCTGGAAATCATTTTGGTTCATGCAAGCTTGCTGGTATCTGTATGTGAAATCTTGCTCAGGCTGCAGGTATCCTGGTGGGGACAGATATCAAGGGTTGCCGGTCACCAGGTTTTCATTGATGGTCAGACCATTATTGTAAGCCGGTGCTGGCGCTGGTGCCGGCGCTGGCGGCCCTGGCGCTGCTCCATTGCTGCCCTGGGACAGACGAATCTTAATTGGTTTTACCATGACCTTTCACCTTTTGAAGTCTCCATGACAAAGATACTGGAATAATCTGGCAACACACACCAATACCCTCCTCTAACTCCGTGTGCAGGAGAAATACGAGAAAAAAACGGATCGATACATAACTTTTTCCTTATTGCACACTTCCACACATGAGCATCTGGTGAAAATTTGTAAAATTCATAATTTGAGATAAAATATTGATAAATTTGACCAACTGTGGCCATCTTATCATCTGCTGCATTAATTGCGGTCCATATTAAATAAGCGTACGTTATGTCGGGCTTTTTGCACACGTACTGCAGTGTACTCATTGCAGGACAGGAGAAATCCAGTACAGTTATGTAAAAAAGACACCGTGCATTGAGTTTTTATTATGAAACGCCTAAATTGATACAGTATTGTAACTTCTTCAGTAACAAGGTCAATTCACAATGGACCACTGTGGGTTTTTTAAACACCTGCAAGTAGATACATATCTGTAGCACATTAGAATTCATTACAATTCATGAATATCTGCCACCTGGCGGATACGCGAAGAATTGCACCCAATTAAATCCGAACCATTATAATTAAACAGATCAACCGCAGATCAGCCGCGGATGCTGGGCGACGCGAATGCGACATGAATGCGGAATGAATGCAGGGATACCCAATTTATTGCGTGTGGAATTCAGAAGATGCAACCGATATGCCCCCGAGAAGTTTTAAAATAAAGGCTAGCGCAGCAGTACTGTATATGATATTTCCCTTATTTAGGTGAGGTACACTATTCTCTGTCCTCTCTCTATGAATTAGGACTACTGTAAGGTTTACTTACCATAGTGGTGTTTTAAGTGTATTAGGGCTCATTCTAGGTATTTTGGGGCCTATGCACTAAAGGTTCATAAAAAAAAATCACCAGACCTTTCAAATCGCCGTTTTTAAAAGCGTTGCTATCAGATAGCCTTGATTATCTGTCATAGAAAAATTCACATAATGGGCGATTAGTCGGTGATCTGATGAATGTCCCTCTGAAACGGTCTTACCCGGCGAGTTATATCTGCTGCAGAGTGAGCTGCTCTGAGAAAGACGTCTCTCCCTGTGCAAATCTCGCATGAAATGTAAGTGTAGACATTTTAATTTTATTAATTGTGTAGATGAGCAGGGGGTCTCCTGAGCTTAACCGCATTGGTTTCAGCCTCAGGGACCCCCTACTTCTTGAGGTAGAGGCCCCGTTATGGGGTGACAGTATCTCCTATGCATTTTATTCCCACGGACACGTGACATGGACATTTAAATGCATAGGAGATACCGGCACCCCATAACGGGGCCTGTATCTTGTGAATTAGGGGGTCCCTGAGGCTATCCGCTATGGTAGTGTAGTTTACTGTATGTAGCTAGGTCCCACTGGGTCCCCTTTCTGCCCCTTACGTTCCGATACAAAACGGAAGCATGTGGGGGGGGCTGTGGCTGGTACAGGGCACTTCTGCCGGTGTTGCGGGAGGCAGGTCAGTGTCTGCAGGTATGCAGGATGGCGAGCGGGTCACCGGAGGCTCTGTCAGATCCAGTTGCAGGGTTACGCCATTTTGTAATTGATTGCGCATGCGCAAAACTCGCGCATGCACATTAGGACCACACGAGAGGCAGCCATTTGGTAGAAATGGCCATTAGGTAGAGAAGGGCTCTGCGGGAATTACAAGCCCCAGAAGGCCTTGGGGCGGACAGATGACACGGCGCGGCTTTTCCAATAGGTCTGCTGCATTGGTGGTGAGGGGAGAGAGGAAGTTTGGCGCGAGGGAGCTCACACTGACAGTTAGGGCAGTTAAAGATGCACCGGCCATTATTTTAACAAATCACGCAGAGTATACCTCGGAATACCCATGTCATGGCGCGGGATTGCTTCCAACCGTACCGCCTTAAGCCACAAGTGCAGGTGAGTGCATAAAATGGCAATTTAGTGTTGTGGATTTTAAACACCTGAAATTGACACAGTAGCACAGTACTGTGCACATTACAATTAATTCATTTCATTGCATTTAATTGCACACAATCCATGAAATTCAAACAAAGCAACTGCGATAAACACATGTGCCTGGGGCAATTGGCGGCATTAATGCTACGTGGAGTACAGCAGCGCACACGAAAACGGCATACTGATTTCTTAAAATAATGGCCGCTGAATCAGTTAGTCAGAGATGAGTCATAAGTAGGATAGCAAAGGGATAAGTAAGGTCCAGGGAGAAGTGCTCCATGGGACTAGGCCAGAACATCCCCTTAGGTCGCAGCTAGACTCCATCGCTAATAGCTTGTGTGCTGTAGGGAAGGTCCCCTAGACAGAGACGCTCTACTTAGCAAATTAGTGTTAGTCTGCATATGTTATGGGTGCACCACGCGGTGTGCGCTGCCGGCATCTGGGATCAGACCAGGCCATCAAACCAGAGACTATCTAAGGTGGAACCCTTCAACCAGATACTACCTCACGTGGAGGTGGATCTACGGTGGACAGACTTATCGGTTGTCCGTTAGTACCCAGCGGCACTCGGGGGCTGGAGCGCCCTGGCAGGTATATCTACAAGTGCACCAACAATACACGTGGGAAGCGCTGTCACACATTTGGGGTGGTATTGGCTATTGTGGCCTGGACACTGGGACACTGATGCTCCTGCACCCAAGTACTGTGTGGATATTCCACGGGTCGGTATATCTATATATATATTGTATTGTAATATGTTATGTTGCATTGTTCCTGTTATAAGTTACTGTCCAGTAAATACTGTTAGATTTGCACCCTTGTGTGAAATTACTGACTGTATTGTCTTGGAAGGGAATATTCCACAGTGTGAGGATCCTTCCCAGAAGGAGGCGCAGTTAGTATATTCATTAAACACACCCCAGGCTCCCAGTGGCGCATGATCAGGCCTCCTTTTTGCCACTCAGGTAATAGCAGCACATGTGGTCACCCTAGACCCGGGGGGAAAGGGGGCTACATGTAAATGCATTTTTATTGCATAGGATTCATGCCAGGGGTCTATGGTGCTAATATTAATGGATATCAGCTCCAGAGATTCCCGTCATCAACCCTATGCAGGAAAAATGCATTTTTTTTCTAAGTCCCATCTCGTCGCTTCTCTGCAGGTTTCCAACACCTTCACGCCAACTTTTTTTGGCGTGAGGATGTTGTGATAAAATCACCGTTCTAGAGTGATGATTGGCGTTGATAGCCTAATCACTGCTACAGGAATTGCGTGAGTTTATGAACAAGCCAAAAAGCGGCGATAAGTGGCTTATCACCGCTGCCTCTGAAATTTTTTATGAACAATTTTTTGGGGGCAATTCAGTCTTTTATCACCCACTTATCACTGCTTACTGAATAGCAGTAGGCATTTTGGGCGATAAGTGCTCAATAAGTGGCTTATCAACGCTTACTGCATAGGCCCCTTTGTCCTTTATCCACGTTATACACAGGAGCCTCTATTATCACTTTATTGCTATTTGCACTCTCTTGCATTTATATTGCTTATGGAGATGGTTTACTTCATGTTTTTAGTGTTTTTATGACAGTCAGTTTGTTTGTCCTAATTCAGTTGTTTGTTTAATAAAGCTTAATAGTTCTGTACCTATATTTGTGTGCCCCAGTTTGTTGTTTTAGTAGGTCCTGTTCTTTTACAATTTCCTCTTTCTGCATATACAGGCATACCCCGGTTTAAGGACACTCACTTTAAGTACACTCGCGAGTAAGGACATATTTTCAATAGCCCTATACCCCTGTGTCCAAACGCTCACTTCGCGAGTACGGAAACTTATTCTGCCCAACAGACCGCCGTAGTAGTGACACGCTGATTCCCCTCGCCCAATAGGCAAATGGCAGCTCGCGCATCCACCTGTCAGCACGTCCTGAACAGCAACACCGGCTCCCTACCTGTACCGAAGCATCGATAAGTGGGAAAAAGGTAGTGCTTCACTTTAAGTACATTTTCGCTTTATATACATGCTTTGGACCCATTGCGTACGTTAATGCAGGGTATGCCTGTAGTGTCTTCATTGACTCCAGGGAGCACCACCAGGTTTATTATGTGAGTACTATATTTATATTGGTACTAGTGCTCTTTCAGCTTTTTTGTATTCACTATTGTAGATAGTATCATGTTACAAGTCAACACATAGAGGAAGGTTTTTTTAATTATGGTGTCGTTGTTTGTATTGATCACTTGTCCATATAGTATGTGGATATTTCTGTATTGTATTTTGTGATGATTTCATGTTTAATAAATAGTACATCAATAAGTGCACTGTTAGGAATACTTTTCATTTATTCTTTATTGTCCATGAATATGCAGAGGATGGCCTTCAGCCCAGCTTGGGTTAGTAATACATTTATTTATTTAGGGTCAATATTTATTGCCAATGTGGCTACACTGGCGACACACTTTATTCGAGCTCGGCTAGTCCCACGAATTCGGGTATACCCGGGTGTATTGAGGTTTGTGACTGTTTTCTGCCCGAGTACATTGGGTTATTTTCCAGGCAGGGATTGAAGCATTTTATTCCCGCTGGCTGCAGTACTGCACAGTATATATATATATACTGCATTACAATTCATGAATTTATGCCATCTGGTAGACACGCGAAGCATTGCAGCCTATTAAATCCTAATCATTATCATTTAACAGATCAGCCGCCCGTCAGCCAGGCATGAACCCAGCCTGGGAAGGCAAACGCAACGGGGCTTGTTAGAGGTGAGGAGCGGCGCATTCCAGGTATCTGCCAGGTACATACTGGGTATTTGCTCGAATAAAGTGTGTCGATGCAGTATCTGACCCCAATTGAGGGCCTAGGTAGCCGCAGTGACAATAAATTGATTTAAAGGCTTTATTTGTATTATGTAATTATTATTATTTATTTTTTTCAATGTTTTTATTAGGCATTTAGTTAGTACAGTTTACAAGACATATAACATCGCCTAACATTTTTCAAGATAACATTTTTTTTGGGGGGGGGAAATAGAGTGGCAACCGCAGTTGTCAGGAGGAAAAGGGGGAAGGGTGGTGTTTACGAGAGAGTGAAGACCTAGAGGAGAGGGGGAGGGAGGGGTGTGGGAAGAGAAGAGGGTTGTTGAAGAGAAGGGGGGGGGAAGTGGGATAAGAGAGATAGCCCATTTGACTGGTGAGTGGATCTGGTTGGGGTCGTCCCTGAGTCCTTATGGGGGGGGGAGAGAGGCCTCTATCTTGTTGGGTTTGGTTGGCGATCTCTGGTGGAGGAGGAACCAAGTTCCCAGATATCTTCGTAAGCGGGGATTTTTGCCTCACGTGGCGGTAAGCTTTCCATGATCATTACCTCGCTAATTGTTTAATCGTGTCAGTGCCGGCACTGTTGTTTCCTCCAGGAGGCCGCATACAGATCATCGCGCGGGTGAGAATGAAGGATATTAATTTCCTGGTGGCCGGACTATGTGCGGCATAGGCGCAGCCAGCAGGTAGGGTCAGTGGTTCAATGGAACTTCTGGTCGAGTGACCTCTTTTATCAGAATTTGGACCTTAGCAGTATTTCACAATTTCTGGAAGGTCCACCAGATGTGAACCGTCCCCTCTATTACCACAGCTCTCCAACATTGGTCTGAAGCCAGAGGTGTAAGTGGTTTATCATGCTGGGTAAGTACCAGCCACAACATGATCTTATAAATCTTCTCCTAATTGTAGTGCATAGGGAGGTTTCTGAGCGGCCTGCCTGCCAGATTTCTTCCCAAGTCTCTCTTTCTATATTAATGTCAGGTCAGTGACACATCGAGCATGTAATCATGCTGGTGGGGGTCGTTGTGTGACATTAGTACGTTATATATATCCGAAATTAGACCCTCTGGTAGGGTCTTGGCCTCACACAGGTTTTCAAACGTAGTGAGAGTGGGTATTCGGATGAGGGCAGGGTAGTTCGCACAAGTTTTTAATTTGGAGGTATTGAAGGTGCCAATTCTTTGATTTAAATTTGGTCTCCGTTTTGGTAGCTCAGGAGCTTCCCTAGGCTCAGTAGGTCGACACTCTCCTCATACCCCGTGTGATTAAGTGGTGCGAACAGGTTAGATCCACATCGGGGGGGAATTTGGGGTTATTAATGAGTGGGGGTGGTTGGAGTTGTAGAGGAGAGGTATATTTATATTTGCATCTTGACCAGATTTCCCACGTAAATCGTGAGGTCTGTAATTCAGATTGTGTAAATGGCCATCTCCTCTGTCCAGGCTCCAGGGTAGGCTTGCAGAGGAGGCAATTTGGCACATTGAGTCTCCATTTTCACCCAGCAACAGTGGGTCGGGTCTTGGTTCCACATTACCAAGCTTGAGTGTGCAGCTAGGTAGTATTATGAAGATCAGGTACCCCCATCTTTCCTCTCGATCTAGTGGTCATCAGGATCGATCTGGCGACTCTGGGTCTCTTACCCTGCCAAAGAATTGGGTAATATCTGTATTATTTAGATCAGCGGCGGAACCTGGTCGGGAGTGTCTGAAAAAGGTACAACATCTTGGGAGTATATTCATCTTGGTAGAGATCATCCTCCGCTCCATGAGATCTGATGACTTCCACCGATCTAGATCTTTTTTGATCTGGTCCCACAGTTTCGGAGTTATCCCGGTTAGGTCCACGATAGTGCCTGAATACATTAATTCCCAGATATTTAATGCACGAGGGGCACCATCGATAGGAGAAATTTAGTTTAGGAGCTTAACTACGGGGTCAGGGAGACTAAGATTTAGGGCTTGATGTCGCTGTTGATTTTAACTGATACCCTCCTAAATCCGTCAGTTCCCTCTGGAGGTGGGAAGGGAAGTGAGGGGCCTGTTCAAGGTCAGGATGATGTCTCAGCGAATAGGGAAATTTTGTAGTGTTCGTTGGCAATGGAAATACTTGGATGTTTGGATTTTGTCTGATTCTACGCCAGTGGTTCAATCGTGAGAGCGAAGAGGAGAGGGGAGAGTTGGACCCCTGTTGGGTCCATTTCTAATGTGGATTCGCTCGGGTCCACCTCCGTAGTCATTTCTTACAGAGGCAGACGGAGTTTGATTAGAGCGCCTGGACCCTTTCAGAAATGAGTCCTGAACCCAAATTTTTTCAATGTGGTTTTTAGAAAGACAGTCAATTCTGTCAAATGCCTTCTCTGCGTCGAGGTAATAAACATCGCTTTTGAATCTGAGAGGTGGGCATAATCAACTAAATTAATGATTTTACGGGGATGTCTGAGGCCTGACCGGCCCCAGGACAAACGACATGGTCATGGTACTAGTCTCGGGAGTATTGGATATTAGCTGTTCGCGTATTTGTATTTACTATACAGTTTTAGGTCATTGTTCAACAGTGAGAATGTGGCTATAACTGCACATTGGGTGGGGTCCTTCCCGTTTGTGTATTAGGGCAGATGGCGGACGACATTGAGGATGGGATAGGACTGCCTTAGGGGGAAGGTAGAGTTCGCAATCTTGACCTGCGTGGTAATCATTCAAACAAAGTGAAACATAGCGAGAATACGTACGTGTACAGTAACAGTCGGTTAGGCTAAGCAAAATTGATACAAAACTGTAATCTCTTGGGCTCCTTCGGGGTGGTGGAGGTACGTGGTTTCTCCGACAGGACATGAACCTGGAGGGAGGGAGACTAGGGGTCAGTGGGGGGGGGAGGGGAAGGGGTGGTAGTTGTCGCATAACTCCCACTTGGTGTTCTTGTGGGACAGCAGAAAACAATAATGCATAAAAGATATACAGTACAATACAGATCACTGACAGGTTAAACAATTGCAACAACCGCGCGAGGGTATGGAGTCTAGCCACCTGTTAGGGTGAGAGTGGTGCTGTTACCTAGTGAGGTTTCCTCTTTGTGAGGGGAGGGGGCATGAATAAGTGAAGGGAAGGGTCGGCATGTGGTGGTCGGCCGTGGTCCTGGCCCCTGCCTATAATCCTGTGGGGCGAAAAAGGAGATCATCCGTCTCTCTTTTGCATGTAACGGGTACATATTGTGGGGGTAGGTATATATATATTTTTTTTTTGTGCGGGGGGGGGGGATGGGGGGGGGTGGTAGAGGGAGGAGTGGGGGTGGGGGGAGGTGGAGGCCCGGTGGTGGCAGAGGGGGGGGTCTAGGTGAGGTCTGGGGGGGGGCATGAGTGAGTTTAGCTCATGACATGTGGAGATTGTGCAGAGTACAGACATTTAGTCATTAGGGGCTCACCATGGTTTGAAACTTCGCCCTCTCACTGCTCTCTGCAGCTAGGGCGACATTCACCCCTCTATGCTGTATAGTTGGGGATCCGTATGGGCGGGGGGAGCAGGGTAGATTTTTGGTGGGGGGGGAGGTGCGGTGGGGGGTAGTATCGTGAGGATGGGATAGAGAGAGGGGGGGCTGAGGAAGTGGGAAGGAGAGGGAGGGGGAGGGGGGTGGGGGGGCCGCGGGGGGAAGGGGGGAGGGGAGGAGGTGGGGGGAGAGGGGGTTCAACGTGATGGGCTTGTCCTTAAGGGTTCGGGGTGGGGGGGAGCAGGGGGTTGGGGGCTCCTCTTGATGGGCATGCTGTTGTGGGGAAGCGCGGCAGTAGGATGGGAGGGGGGACATTGCTGACCTTGGGACACGTGGGGGGGAGGCGGACGGGACATGTGTGGAACGCTTGCTGAGTCGCGTTGATTGGGTTCTCGTGGTGGGGTGGGGAAGGGGGATCGGGCATCCTGAGCAGGGGTATACAACTTGGCACAACCCCCACGGTCGAGGGGGGGGAGCGCTGTGGAAATCACAGCCGGGAGGGAGAAGGGGGTGAAAAGGGGATCATCTGGGGGGTGCCGCCGGGGAAGTCCAGCGGTCTGTGCCAGATGGCGTCATCACGCCCCTACGGCGCCATTTAGGTGAGAGAGGCAGCTGAGCGACCGCGGATCGGAGGAGGACCACGAGGGGAGGTATGGGTGCTCCGGCCGCCATCTTGGGAGAACTGCGGAGCTGATTTCGGCGTTCAGAGAGGCGGGGATCGTGATCCACTGCGGGGCTCTGGAGTCAGCTACTCATCGTCCTGTGGCTGGTTTGTCCTCGTTGAGGTCTCAGGGGCTGGCTGCAAGGCTGTATCTGGGCTAGATCTCCGTTGAGTCCTGGATCGAAGGGAAGACCACGTGGAGAGGTAAGGATGTGCCCGGCGCCATTTTGAGGGTCTTATTGCCGTCCAAAATGGTCTTCTTGCCGTCCGGTGTAAAAAAAAATGTGACAGAGGCTTTCAATGATGTCACATCCTTTCTCCCCCAAGCCTCTGTCACATGGTACTTGAACCAATAAGAGTAGGGATAGAGTTCCCACGCTCTGATTCGCTGCCGTACCATGTGAGTCTGGCCATGTGTCTTTTCATGACGTCATCTTAAAGGCAATTGCAGCAAAGCCATTCTGATTGGCTGTGCTGTCATTGCCTTTAAGTGACGTCATCATTTTTTTTACATCGGCCAAAACACATGGTTTTCACGGCCCAATCAGGGCCGTGGGAACTATATGACGAAAATGTGACGTCATAGGCCTTTAAAAGCCTATGTCGTCTCATTTTGAATCCAGACGCCGAGGAGGAAGGACCTCCTCTGAAGAAAGAAGACCAGGGCGTGGCACCGGACGGCAAGAAGACCCCGGAAGAAGATAGAAGAATACAGATGAAGATGGATTACAACTAGAAGACCCCTGGATTGTCGTGTTATATTATTTTAATGTTTATTATTTTATGGTTTTTTATTTTATGGGTTCCTGTTCGTGGATTGGTTCGTGAGTAAGCTGATCAACGGGAGTCGTGGGGGCAAGTAATGGTAAGTTAAATAAAGAAATGTATTTAATGTTAATGTGTTTTTTTTTGCTTTTTCATGTCTTCATTTCTTTTATGCATATTATTTCTTGCCACTGTATGTATGTATGTATGTATGTATGTCTAGAGAGATATATACATACAGGGTAAGAAATGATAGTGTTGTTAAAGCTTGATTTTCTGTATTGTAAATGATTGTGGCTATGCTGCTATGAATAGGTGTGTGTAAAATGTATTTTATTATTAGAGAGATGTAAGTTTTGGGCTTTATGCTGTACTGTAGGTTATGGAGAGGCTTGCTTTAGTATATTGTAATTGTTGGTGTCCTTTTTTGTATGTTTTGAACTTGTTCTCTGTTACGATAGCTATAGTTAATTGTGTAATTGGTATGGATGGTATTTTAATTGTTTAGGGATGTAATTCATGTCTGTTAATTCATTGATGGTGACTTTATTTGCTTACATAATATACTTCTTGTGATGTCAGGCTATTTGAGTTGGATTACTGTATTGTTAACATTGATTTGCAGCGTGTACATGTAGTTTACATGTTATGCTACATGTATACACTGTAAATGCAATGTTTTAAGTGGCATTTGAGGCTTCAGATTGAATGATTACATGAGATTTGTGTAGGAAATTGTTTTTTAATTCATTGAGGATGTTATGCATACGTGGTGTTGCCATTGCAGGATGGCTTCACCCCTTAATTACCTTTGAGGTTAGTATCCGAAAAGGTGATAAAGAGGTTCATTGGTATGTTAATGTAATTGAGATGTATTGGCTATTTATTATTTTGGCAACGGACCCCAAGGATGATGCTGGCGACGGAGCCTTCTTATTGATGAGGTTAGTACAATTTTCTTTACTTTATTACGGTATTTAATGTGTTTAATAATGGCCAAATAATGTATTATCCCTATGTGGATAATAGTTATTTGGCACATTATTGTACTGTATGTGCTCGGGGAGGGGGTATTGGCCCCAAGGGTATTTGGTAGGACTCCCCTGTGGGTAGTGGGTGAGGGTGGTTGGGGGGGTTAGTGGGGGAGGGTATGTGGGTGATGGTGGGTTAACCCCTTAATGACTGTAGCGGTTAATAACCGCTATGGTGATTAAGGGGTTAGGGGACATTACATTGGATGTTTTAATTCTTGTGTCTGTTTTGCAGAAGCGGATGGTCTTGTGTCTGTTTTGCAGAAGCGGATGGTGCATGGGCAGGATGAAGATGAGGATGGCCTTCATCGTGGCAGCCGCACATGGGTGAGTGCTATATGTATTTAATGTCTTTATTGTTGTGTATGTATTTTAAATGGACAAATGCAACTATTATCCATTGTGGATAATAGTCATTGTGGCCCATTACTATACTGTATGTTAGGGGGGTATAGGTGTTGTTGGGTCATATATATATATATATATATACTATATATATCTAATTATATATATATATATATTATATATATCTTATATATCATTATATGATATTATATATAATAAATACTATATATGTATATATCTATTACTATATATATTTCTCTAGTTAGTGTGTGTTGTTTGCTGGTGTGGTGTATTTTTTTATTATCTGGTAGTGTGTGGGGGTGGGTGAAGGGGGTATTAGCCCCAACGGTGTTTGTTTAGGGCTTGCGGGTGGGTAGCAGGAGGCCTAACCCCTTCATGACTGTAGCGGTATAAACCGCTACGGTCGTGAAGGGGTTAAGTGCACCCGCGACCCCCCCGCAAGCCCTAAACAAACACCAAGGGCCAAATCCCCCCTTCACCCACCCCCGCTACCCACAATAAACCTGGCACGGCTCTTTAACCCCTTCATTACCTTAGCGGTTAACCGCTAAGGTAATGAAGTGGGCTTTAAATGCATTTTTCCTGCCTCGGATGCATGCCGGGGGGGTCCGGTGCTGATATTAATGGTATCAGCTCTGGAGACCCCCGGCATCAATCCCAGCCAGGAAAAAGGCCTGAATTTTTTCTAAGTGCCGATCCGCCACTCATCCGCTGAATCTGAGCAGCGACTTGCCATCTTTTTCTTGCGTGGCTGATCCGCCAGCGAAATGGTATTCTAGAGAGGCTAATAGCTCCGCTTAGCTACTCGCTTCTACTAGAATACAGGGTGGCTGAAAAAGTTGGATTTTTAGGCAGAAAGTGCCTTCTCGCCCCGCCACCGGCGGAAAAAAAAAACCGCCAGCAAAAATGGCATTTTTTTTTAATCTCGCCACTTTCTGGCCCCTTTCTGAATACGGATAGGCTTTTTAGGCGGAAAAGTGGTGAGAAGTGCCTTTCCGCCGCGTACTGCATGAGGCCCTTAGTCTCATATGCTCAAGTATGCGTTGCTTGAGTGGTCTTGTAGTAAGTCCCACATATCGTTTATTGCAACCACACATGAGCATATAAATAACATGATCAGTATTGCATGTGATGCATGACAGTATTTTAAACATCTTAATATCATCAGACCCTGAGAATGTTTTAGTCTTTACAAGATATTTACAAATTTTACAGTGGTGACAGGGATAGCAACCAATAAGATTTGGAAAAAATTCCTTAGGTTTAGAGATTATTCTAGGCACACTTGGCGATATTAGATTGCCCATTGTTTGAGATCTTTGGAAGACCACACGAGGATCATGGGTCGCCATGTCTTTCAGAAGAGGGTAAGTAGCCAAGATGTGCCAATATTTTTTAATAATCCTTTTGATGTCATAAGATTGGTTGCTAAACCTGGTAATGAAAAAAGGTGGCAGAGTGTTATTTTCCTTGCTGCTGGTGAGTTCTAACCTTTTTTTTGGAGCGGATGGACCATCGATCCTACCCCTTCTCTGCTGTCACGTGACGGATCAGCGTTCACCACCGGATGCGGATGCAGCTGAAAACACAGAGGGAGATGCTTCCGCATTCACAGCGTCAGGACTGGAGCTGGAAGCAAGGCGAGCAGAGTCGCGTGGACTCCACACCGGGCACAACTTGGCCAGGGCTTGGGTCTGAGTAAGTACCTCTTGTTCATCAATGCATACAGCCCTCTCTTGCTTGACCCGTTACCCAGCGCTTGTCATACTTTTTCAGTCCTTAACCCTTCATCCCGGTGTCAACTTCATTTATCATTTAATATTGATCTTGCCCTGCCTGGCACACATCACGCGTTCTCTTAGAGCTTATACACGGTTTGTTGCTCTCTACATAGAGAGATTGGCCTTTCCCTGCACAGCTCTCGCAAGCCATCACAGGATTTTAATTAAAATTTGAATACAAGTATAGCCTGGGTCCCGCTGGTCCCCAGTTTGTCCCCTTACCTTTCCATAGGAGTATAGCAGCAAGGGAACTGCAAGTTCCAACAGCCTCAGGGGCAGCAGGCCACATGTTACCAGACAACCAATAGGGCTGAGAGATTCTGACAGTTGGGATTCTGACAGTTATGGGGACTGTTAGTTGGAGCCAGGGCAGACAAGGGAAAGGAGGTGACTGCTGCAGGGAAGGCCCTTAGATAGGGACACTTACCCATTTTACTATAGTGTCAGGGACACAAGGAAGACGCCGTGTGGTGACCGCGGTCTGTGATCTGGGACCAGACCACCTCGGTGTTAACAAAGACTCTTAAAGTTGAGACCCTCCAACCAGAGTCCACCCAAAACAGAGTCAGACACCATTGCTGAGGGCCACGTCGCTGGATGAGATGGATCCTCATTTCTAATTCGGCCGCACCGTGTATTGGAGTACTCAGCAGGTACCTCAACAAGTGTACCAACAGTTCACGGGAGAGCGCTAATCCTTACACTTTTGGGTAGGCTGGACACTGGAAATGGAAAGCAGGGTATTGGTGCCTAGCACCCAAAGTATTTTTGGGACACTCACTGGTGGTACTGGGTGGGGTGCTCATTATACTGGGGTGTGGTGTTATGTTATGTTGCATAGCTGTTGTTATAAGTTACTGTTCAGTAAATGCTGTTACATATACCCTTGTGTGCCATTACTGACTGTATTGTCTAGGGAGGGGCTATCCCACTGTGTGAGGATCCTTCCCAGGTGGAGGCACTGTTAGTATATTCATTACACATACGCCAGGCTCCAAGTGTCGGAGGATCAGGCCCCCTGTTTGCCACTCAGGTAATAGCATCACACGAGGTCACCCTAGACAAGGGGGGAAAGGGGGCTATGCTAGTGTGTGTGAGAAGGGTGTCTCCTGAGAAGAACCGCATTGATTTTAGGTCCGAGGACCGCCTGCTTCCAGATTGTCACGGTTGTGCTCGCCACACACCTGGGTCGGGACTGGAGAAGGCAGCATCGTCAGTGGACAAGCCTGGGTCAGGATTGGGTCAAGCAGGAGTTCGGCAACAGGTAGTCAGGAGTTCCCCGCTTCAGCTTAGGAGCGTGAGCGCGGGAGTGGGTTTTGCGCATGCGGAGACCATGGCCCATGGTACTGTTCTCAGGAAGGGATAGGAAGAACGGAGTGGGCACACCGCCTGGCAGCACCAGTAAACCAGTGCTTCAGCGCAAGAGTCAAGAGCGGGCCTGTGCAATGAGAGAGAGAGCTACAGACCACATGACTCGTAGAGCGGCCTCTGCCAAGGGAGGTGCAGTAGGCCTCAGAAACCAGGGAGCTGAAGTACACACTGGAGAGTCCTCCGCTTCAGCACAGGAATCAGGACACGACCTCTGCAATGGAGAAAGAGCAGCAGGCCCCAGAAACCAGTAGATAGGCCTCTGCTGTGGAAGGGCAGCAGGCCTCAGGAAACAGGGAGCTGAAGACAACACGGGAGAATCCTCCACTTCAGCACAGGAACCAGGAACAGACCTCTGCGTGAAACTAGCAGCAGGTCTCAGGGATGCAGGCCTCTACGTAGAGAGTAGTAGCTGGCCTCAGGATACTCAGGATACTCAGGATACTCAGGATACTCAGGATACTTAGGAAACACAGGAAACACAGGAAACACAGGAAACACAGGCCCCTGCATGAAGACTAGCAGCAGGCCTCAGGAAACTAGGGAATACAACTAGAGAGGTTAGTACATACACAGACAAGCCAAGGGCTTGTGGCAGAACACGTGTGACATCCAGGAAGGACTATGCTCGGCCTAGAAGCATTGTGGGAAAGCTGTCTTTAAAGGTCAGTGAACCAATAGCATAAGGGGCGTGTGACAGCATTGCTTTAATGAGTGAACCCAGGGTGGAGCTGCAGTAAATATCAGGAGCAGTGTTCCAGGACTGCACAGGTCTGTAAGGCAAGGCAAACAGTAAACTAAGGTGCGGATCCATAACAGTACCCCCCTCCCTTCATGTGAGACCTCCGGGCGAATAAGAACACTCATAGAGTTGGGGGACCTGGAATTGTTCATGAACTGTCTAGGATTGGGAGTAGAGTCATGGTCCAGAGACTCGTTGGCACTCTTTTACGTACCCCCGCCCCCCGGTGAGAACTGCAGCCAGACAGGGCCATCCATGGGTCTCAGGGACATTGAGTTTTCCTAAAGTTTTTTATGCGGAAAGGGGATCCGTAAACGAGCAGTTCCTTGGCGAGTACTGTTCTAGGATATGAGAGTGGTGGTAGAGACAACATTGGTACATGGCTCGCCACGCGAAATGGCTTTGGAATCCAGGGCTGTAAAGAACCAGGGGTTTCCGGAGCAGAAACGGCAGAAGAACCCCCACTGGGAGCCCAGTCTTTAGTGATGGGATCAGAGTTCAGGATAAGCGGCATCGATAGTTGATCGAAGATACCAGGGCGACCTTCGAGACAGACAAAGTCTTGGCTGACCTCTGCATGTAGGAATTTGAGAGGGTCTTCTCCTCCAGAGGTCTCCCAGGTAGTGGACAGTGAGGGTTTAGGGTGGGTGGGAGCATTTCCAAGTACTGGTATGGAAGGTGACAAGGCAAGCAGTAAACCAGGCTTAGAGACTGAAATCTTGGGATACGTACAGAGTATTTCCAACACAGAGGAAATAACAGGGGCAACAGAAGGTTCCGGGGGAGATAACCATGGGTTCGCAGAGGCAGAGAAGCAATCAGCAGTGGAGCTCCCAAATACTGCAGAACCCTCAGTGGGAGATAGTATAGTCTGGGGAGTAGGAATAGGCTTTGGGGCTTAAATATCAGGAACTTGAGAATCAGGCAGTGCAAGGGTAGCAGAGGGAGAGGAGCTAGCATCAGAAGCTGACGTCTGTACTTCAGTGACAGGGACCTGAGAGACTACAAAAGCAGCAGCAAATAGAGGAATCGACTACGGATCTGGAGGCTCAGAATCCATAACAGGAACATCTAGCAATGCAGGGTACTTATAGGAGAACTAGCGTCTGGAGCTCGTGCCTGGGAATCAGTGATGGGTAATGGGAGAGTAATGATGGGAGTTAAAGAGACAATAAGTGGTAAGTTGGAACCGTGGAAACTCTTAATAGCAGAAACCTTAGAAGTAAAAGGAGTCTTATCCAAAACTGCAAGGGCCCTAACAACAGGGGTGCTTGTCATGACAAAAACAGAATTAGGCGTGTTCACTAGTGCAAAAATTCTGATAACGGAACTCCTAGCCAGTGGTGAGGGTGTCTGGGTTTGACTAGTGAGAAAATCAGATATAGTGATTAGTGACTTAGAATCAATCACAGAATTTCTAGGTTTGCTGGACATGTGTGAGAAAGTACCCTTTAAGACAGGAGTTTTAATTTTTACCCCGAGTAAGCCAACGGTTGCTGGAGCACATTTAGATGCAGTGCTGAGGGACTGAGGTTTAGCAAGGGCAGGAAAACTAAATAGCTCAGATATAAACACCAGGACTTGTAATATAGGCAGGGTGGTCTCTGATTGTACTAAGGGGGTGACAACAGATACGCTGATCCCTGGAGGGGTTGCTTGGGCAGAGAAATCAGGGGAACCAAAAGCAAGGACGGCCTCTATAGAAAGAGATTCTAAATCTGAAGGAAGGATTTTACCTCTCAGAGTAGCGGGACCGACAAGGCAAATTTCAGAGAGAGGGGAAACTGAGTACTGGCTTCAAGCTAGCACATATGAAAAAGCGTCACTTCTGAGTGAAAGCAGTGTGTCAGCGAACATTTCTGGGAACCCCACATGAACCCCGGGAGGGGCATAATGACCACTGTATGCTTTTAACCCCAAGCTTTGAGAAGAGGAGAACACAGACAGTACAAGGGGGGCAATCACAGCTGTACTGGTCTCTGACGTGGGTATTTGGTAAGGAGTGTCTGGGAAACCAGAAATGACTGCAGATTCCATGACGTGGGGACTATGCGCTGAAGCAGGGATCACTGCTCTCTGGGTGACAGACTGGTTCAGCGAAATACCCGGGAGTGGGAACTCTGCGACCAAGCTTAGGGAAAAACCTGGTACCTGAATACATTTAACTGGAATCAGAACTTTAGCCGAAGTTTCAGGGGGCACGGCAGCGGAAACTTAAGCTGAAGCAGGGGGTTTATCGCAAAGAATATCTAAGGACTCCGCAACGTTATGGGAGTCATTGAATGCAACCTCTGCTGTCGGACTTGGGGAATCATTCTCTGAGGTTAGAAAGGAGGCATTAACTTGGAAGCAGCAAGAATTTACAGGGGTTAATGCAGATAGTACCTGAGAGTAAAAAATAGAGAGCTTTTCTCTGTAATAGGAGACACAAGGGATTTCTCCTCTGGAGCTAGGGACGTGACCTTGGCTGGCGAAGAACAGGGAGTTACCAAAGGAGACTCATAGGGGTGACCGCAAGGGTTAATACAGTAATGACCTTGGGAACAGAACTTAGGAATTCAAACTTAGAAAGTGGAAGTAGAAGGGATTCCTTCTCTGACGGCGAGAGCACGCAGAACTGCCTAGCAGGGGTTAAAGCAGGAAAAACCTCAAGGGCTGGAATGGGAGATTCTAAATTAGTAAGTGAGGGCAAAGAGGTTTCGCACTGTGAGAGAGACAGACAGACCTGAGAAGTGCAGGGATTTACAGTGGGGAACTCATAGGCCTGACTAGCAGGGGTTTAGAGAGGAATAACCTCGGGGACAGAACCCAGGGAGGTTAACTCAGGACTAGGGACCGTGGCAGCTTCTTCCTTAGTGGACAGCGACAGGGAGATGGTTTGGCCATTATTAGGAGGGGGTGGTACCCCCATGGGTTTAGTAACAGGGCTAACAGGAAAAGAATTGTGATTAGAAAGTGCGTAGGCAGCGAGAAGAGGGTCCCGCTCACTTAAGATTAGGTCAAAATCTTGGTATAACACACGGGCGGCATCTAGAATCTGATCTAGAGTCTTTCGATCTTAGGAGGAAAAAACATGGTGCCGTTGGGAGAGCAGGGCCTGTTGAGACTTTCTTTCCTTTTTAAATTGCTGAGATCTAGTAAGGAGTTCTCTACGAATCAGTCTTTCCTGAGGGGTTAAACCTTCATACAAGAACGCACTCTCAGGGGGAGGCAGTCTCTCAAACAGGTATGGTCTTCCAAACAGGGACTGGTCCGCAGCCTGGGACATAGGTACAGTTAAACATTTACCAACCCTCGCCACGGCGCGTCCGGTTTTGTGGGGCCGAGCATACTGTCACGGTTGTGCTCGCCACACACCTGGGTCGGCCGTGTGGCTGAGGTGGGGTTGTATAAGCACCAACCTTAGACCGCGCAGGCTGATTCGGATTGCGCAGTTCGTAGTCGTACATAGCAGGGTCGGGACTGGAGAAGGCAGCATCGTCAGTGGACAAGCCTGGGTCAGGATTGGAGACATCAGGGTAAACGTTATTCAAGCAGGAGTTCGGCAACAGGTAGTCAGGAGTTCCCCGCTTCAGCTTAGGAGCGTGAGCACGGGAGTGGGTTCTGCATGTGCGGCGACTATGGCCCATGGTACTGGTCTCAGGAAGGGATAGGAAGACCAGAGTGGGCACATCGCCTGGCAGCACCGGTAAACCAGTGCTTCAGCGCAAGAGTCCAGAGCGGGCCTCTGCAAGGAGAGAGAGAGCTACAGACCTCAGGACTCATAGAGCGGCCTCTGCCAAGGGAGGGGCAGCAGGCCTCTGAAAACAGGGAGCTGAAGTACACACTGGAGAGTCCTCCGCTTCAGCACAGGAATCAGGACACGGCCTCTGCAATGGAGAAAGAGCAGCAGGCCCCAGGAACCAGTAGATAGGCCTCTGTAGGAAGGAGAGCAGGCCTCAGGAAACAGGGAGCTGAAGTACACACTGGAGAGTCCTCCGAATCAGCACAGGAACCAGGAACAGACCTCTGCGTGAAACTAGCAGCAGGTCTCAGGGAAGCAGGAGAGTAGTAGCTGGCCTCAGGATACTCAGGATACTCAGGATACTTAGGAAACACAGGAAACACAGGAAACACAGGCCCCTGCATGAAGACTAGCAGCAGGCCTCAGAAAACTAGGGAATACAACTAGAGAGGAAAATGTCCAGTCCGCGCTCTTGCTCTTTAAGGATGTGGAATGTTGATTCCTCTCTGTTCTTTTGCTGCTCCTGTAGTTCAAGGTGTCTTCCCTCACCTCCAAGATGGACCCCAACAGAGAACTCCGACGGTGATACCAAATATCTAAGAAAAAAAGAAAACACACATTATATCTTTCCTCTTCCCTTTTTATCATTGGTCTTTCCCCCCCCCTTTCTTCCCTTTTTCCCACTTCTATTCCCCCATCCCTCTCTTTCCCCCCATACCTTTTTTATGTAATATATGTATTATATCTGTCTGTAATGTATTTGCACAATGTTATATATGCTGTTCATATTATCATATTATTATATATTTATTTTGTAACTATTACACTTGATTATAGGGGCTACCTGTTTATGTGACTTTATATGTATTTTTTTACTGTGTGGCATCTTTGTTTTTATGAATGATTACCCTCTTGATCTTTTAAGTGCCACTGAATCATTCTATAATAATTATCAAGCCCATATTAACACTATGGAATTAAACACGAGAGGGGAGTATTTTAAACACAATCCACCCCTCTCAGCCATCAATCTGATTGGTTGTATAGTCACTGGGATTAACCAATGACGAATTTTGACATACATATAAAGGACCCCAGACAGGTGACCCAGTTATGCCTGATGAAGTATAGTTTTGTATACGAAACGCGTCGCGAATTGTGTTGCTGGCCCATATTCCTATCATAGCCAGTATACACACAAGTGTATCTATTCCGACCACTACTACGAATACTGAAACGGACAGGCATCCTAAGGACAGCTATAGAGGGCTTCTTCTCCTCCGCATGCGCGCTACGCTTTCAGCCACGCTGACACTCGTGGAGGTCTGACAGCGCTACAGAGACAGCCCCAGCATGCGGGACTGATTTCTGAGGACTGACACTGTCCCTGCACACCTTATGTGATGCCCCACCAAAGAAGTTATCGTCGAGATCGGGGATTATTAAAGTTTTATTCCATGTAAGTAGTTACTATTTTTTATTACTGGTAATACACTTCATTTCTCTTATCTTGGTGCACTCTTGTGTTTTCTTTTTTTCTTGAATACAACTAGAAAGTTTAGTACACACACAGACAAGCCAAGGGCTTGTGGCAGAACATGTGTGACATCCAGAAGCATTGTGGGAAAGCTGTCTTTAAAGGTCAGTGAACCAATAGCAGAAGGGGCGTGTGACAGCATTGCTTTAATGAGTGAACCCAGGGTGGAGCTGCAGTAAATATCAGGAGCAGTGTTCCAGGACTGCACATGTTTGTAAGGCAAGGCAAACAGTAAACTAAGGTGCGGATCCGTTACTCAGAGATACAGGCCCCGGTATTGGGTGCCAGTATCTCTTATGAGGTTAAATGTCCTGGTCACGTGATGCAGACATTTTAATATTGCATGGGGATAATGGCACTGTCACTGTGGACTGACCTGAAAACAATTTTATATTTTGGGGTACGAGATTGAGCACACAAGTTGAGCAAAATAAACTGACATTTATATCCTTAATAGACAGACACACGACAACCTGAGAATATACTTAACAAAAACACTTACTCAGGGAGAGAATAGGATAGAATGTCCAGAAGTAAAACAAAGCCCGGAATATTGTCTTTCAAAATGCAGTCCTTTTGCAAGGGGCGCAGAGTGCCAGCCCAATAAGTCCGTGAATATGGCAAAGTTCGTTCTTGTCCATTGGGGTTCATTAGATAATCCCCAGCACTAGCAAAATCCTGAAGCAGAGTTATGTCCTTGGTTCTGTTGTAATTAACTAGTTTCGTTCAGGAATCGTTGCTTCTGCTCTCATCCGCTTGTTGAAGCCAAGTGGAAATTCGTTCACATTGTAAAACAAAGATGAAAGACAACAGGGATAGCTCAGGGGCATGTATATAGCGTATGAGATCATATCTCCAACATACCCACCCATTCCCTCTCGTGGGAATTTTCCAATTCACCAATCCCCAACTTGCCCACAGTTTGCACAGTGGGCACTATAGGAATTTCCAGTTAATACAGCGCCTGTGCGACATTGACATCTTGGCTGATTAACATATGTGTACTCCCCTTTTTACCTGGCATCTCCCAGGCTGGGAGGGGGACTCAGCGTGTGAACTAGCCCAGATGGCTAATAGGATCTCCTATTCAGCGGCCATCCCGGCTAATCACACATCCTGGCTCTGGGGATTTCATATGCAACACTTCCCTAGACTCGTAGGCTCTGCCTCAACAGGGGGTCTATGAAGTCTGCATAGGAAAGTGCCCCCAGCTCATGGGTGTTAAAACATTTGGTCCCTGGGTACATTACAATGACAGTAGAAAAAACCTCATCCTACCTGTACATTTAAAACGGCAGCCAGAAAGGCACTTTATTAAAAATATAGGTTCTACTTGTCCTAAAGTTATACTTTTAATATGTATGTGCTTGGGTGGGTTTACTACTGAGTGTCCATCTGTGAGACTGTCTTTTGGAGTTGCCAATATTCCTGTTTCAAGTTGACCTAGCTGTTATTTACACCATTATTGGCTGTGCATGAGCATTTTCTAACTCTTACCTTGCACTGGTAATCCGGAGGTCTGCACACATCACTGTATCTACAGCGCAGACCCGGAAGTGGGAGGAAGAGAGGCAGCGAGACGTGGAAGAGATGCTGCTACCAGCGTGCGGGAGCATTCATCTCAACGGCTGCTAACTCAACCTGCAGAGAGGAAGACTTTGTGCTACACTTCAGGATAGTGGAACTCCTAAGCGATCCAGCTTGACACAATTTGTTGGAAGTATTTGTACGATGTAAGTGGAATTACCTTGATTTTACTTTTAAAATTTACAATATATCCTGTTTTACCCCAGTGCACTTTGTGCATCTCTTTGTGCTTGGGGTGTTACTCTGGGGCTGCACACCAAATTTCAAGGTGCTATCCGTTCCCGTACCCGAGTTAGGGCTTCAACCTGAGCTGGCAATGCTGGGCTATGGGCTTCTCACGTCAATTGACTTGCGGTTAACCGAGTTCCCACGTCAATTGACCGAGTTCCCATGCCAATTGCCGGCTGCCTTGTAAGTTAAGCTTCTAACCAGGATGGGGATACATTGTATCCGATAACCACTTGAGACTGAAAACTGCAACCTTTTGATTCAAGTGACCTTGCGGTTGCGATTTCCAGCCTCAGTAATGGATACCTATACCTCTCACTGGAACAAAGAGACTGCGCCACGCTTCTCCAATTAACTTGTGGCTTGGTGCTCGCAGTGGCATCTTTTAACCAAAACCCAGTAATGCCGGTATACCATGTAATACATTACCGGAGGCATATACAATCCTGCAAAATACTTCCTGGTCTGCCCGCACCACGTGCACCAAACACAGCAATGCTGAAATGCCGGAAATTCCTACGCCAGCGTTTGGTTTCCCACAGCTCACAGCTCACAGCTTCCGGCTTCGGAAGGGTACCGCACTCAAACCCGAGTAGTAGGGACCTCACAGAACCACCCTACGCATTTCGAAAGTCTTGCTTTCTTCCTCAGGGGTAAAAAGTAATGTCCCTGTGGTCTGCAGTATGTGGGTATGACCACCAGACCAATCAAACGACGGTTCTATGAACACATCTATAATATCAAAAAAGGTCTAGAGTCCCATAGCGTGTCGAGCCATTTCCTTCATGTGCACGGCAAAGATCCTAGAGGTCTAATATGTGTAGCTATAGAGGCTGTTACACCTAACTGGCGTGGAGGGGACAAGACAAGCATGTTGGGTAAGAGAGAATCCTTTTGGATTTACGAACTACAAACTTTAGCACCGTCTGGACTCAATATAGAATTTGACCTGAAGCCGTTCCTTCTTGATAGATGAGACAATCAGTCTCCTGGGCTGACAATGTAATCGCTGCAATGTGATGTAACCTGTGGTTCATTCCATTTTATGGTAAGGTCCAGGCTTTCATTATGGGGATGGTTCAACAATTAGGTAGTAATCACCATCACTTTTTTATTACTTTTTATTATTTTTTTATTATCATTTTATTATCATTTATTATAATATTATATAACATATATTAATCACTTATTTCACCCATTCTTTGATGGTTATATTTCCTCCACACCATTAACTTCCACTTTCCATCACGTATCATTCTTATTTCCATCAGTAAGGTACACCTTCACCATCACTAATAATTTTCACTTTTAATCATTTATTATTCCTACCTTCATTAGACACTCATTTATAAACTCCAAAGTATAGATATATACACATTATTAGTTCACTTTAGGTATCACATTTGTGGTATATACTACCCTATAGAAGGTCAAGTTCTGCTCAGCATACTTCTACATATCCCTAGCCTGGCCGGGTCTTGGCCATTTGAGATATGAATAACAGGGTTAATTTTCGTTAATCATCCTTTTTTAATCATACACTGGCGACACACTTTATTCGAGCTCGGCTAGTCCCACGAATTCGGGTTTACCCGGGTGTATTGAGGTTTGTGACTGTTTTCTGCCCGAGTGCATTGAGGTATTTTCCAGGCAGAGATTGAAGCATTTTATTCCCGCTGGCTGCAATACTGCACAGTATATATATATATATATACTGCATTACAATTCATGAATTTATGCCATCTGGTAGACACGCGAAGCATTGCAGCCTATTAAATCCTAATCATTATCATTTAACAGATTAGCCGCCCGTCAGCCAGGCATGAACCCAGGCTGGGAAGGCAAATGCAACGGGGCTTGTCAGAGGTGAGGAGCGGCGCATTCCAGGTATCTGCCAGGTACATACTGGGTATTTGCTCGAATAAAGTGTGTCGGTGCAGTACATGTACTATTTTTTTCCTATCCACGAGGATATATAGGTATTAGATACACATCTGCATTTTATATATTGCACTAATTGCTATTCTCTCCTCTTAGTACCGTCTGATATTAAAGCCAATGGAACTTCGTTCACATTGTACCAAACAAGATTAAAGACAACAGGATAGCTCAGGGGCATGTATAATAGCGTATGAGATCATATCTCCAACATCCACCCCCATTCTCCCTCGGTGGGAATTTTTCCAATCACCAATCCCCAACTTGCCCACAGTTTGTGCAACTGGGCATATAAGAATTTCCAGTTAATACACGCGCGTGGTGCGACATTGACACTGGGCTGATACATATGTACTCCCTTTTACTGGCATATGACTCCCTGCTTGCTGACACTCCCGCTGGGGTCTCATGAGGCTAATGAGGCTCTCTCTATGCCGAGCTTTCATCGGCCACTCCCGCTAATCACACATCTGCTCTGGGATTTCATATGCAACACTTCCTAACGTCGTAGGCTCTCCTCAACAGGGGGTCTATGAAGTCTGCATAGAAAGTGCCCCCAGCTCATGGGTAGTTAAAACATTTGGTCCCTGGTACATACAAGGACATAAAAAAAAACCTCATCCTACCTGTACATTTAAACGGCAGCCGAAAGGCACTTTATTAAAATATAGGTTCTACTTGTCCTAAAGTTATACTTTTAATATGTATGTGCTTGGGTGGGTTTTACTACTGAGTGTCCATCTGTGAGACTGTCTTTTGGAGTGTGCCAATATTCCTGTTTCAAGTTGACCTAGTGTTATTACACCATTATTGGCTGTGCATGAGCATTTTCTAACTCTTACCTTGCACTGGTAATCCGGAGGTCTGCACACATCACTGTATCTACAGCGCAGACCGGAAGTGGGAGGAAGAGAGGCAGCGAGACGTGGAAGAGATGCTGTACAGCTGCGGAGCATTCATCTCACGGCTGCTAACTCAACCTGCAGAAGGAGACTTGTGCTACACTTCAGGATAGTGGAACCTCCTAAGCGATCCAGCTTGACACAATTTGTTGAAGTATTTGTACGATGTAAGGGGAATTACCTTGATTTTTCTTTTAAAATTTACAATATATCCGTTTTACCCCAGTGCACTTTGTGCATCTCTTTGTGCTTGGGGTGTTACTCTGGGCTGCACACCAAATTTCAAGGTGCTATCCGTTCCCGTACCCGAGTTAGGGCTATCAAATCCACCTGAGCTGGCAATGCTGGGCTATGGCTTCTCACGTCAATTGACTTGCGTTACCTATTCCCACGTCAATTGACCGAGTTCCCATGCCAATTGCCGGCTGCCTTGTAAGTTAAGCTTCTAACCAGGATGGGGATACATTGTATCCGATAACCACTTGAGACTGAAACTGCAACCTTTTGATTCAAGTGACCTTGCGGTTGCGATTTCCAGCCTCAGTAATGGATACCTATACCTCTCACTGGAACAAAGAGACTGCGCCACGCTTCTCCAATTAACTGTGGCTTGGTGCTCGCCAGTGGCATCTTTAACCAAAACCCAGTAATGCCGGTATACCATGTAATACATTACCGAGTGGCATATACAATCACTGCAAATACTTCCTGGTCTGCCCGCACCACGTGCACCAAACACAGCAATGCTGAAATGCCGGAAATTCCTACGCCAGCGTTTGGTTTCCCACAGCTCACAAGCTCACAGCTTCCGGCTTCGGAAGGGTTACCGCGACTCAAACCCGAGTAGAGGGAACTCACAGAACCACCCTACGCATTTCGAAAGTCTTGCTTTCTTCCTCAGGGGTAAAAAGTAATGTCCCTGTGGTCTGCAGTATGTGGGTATGACCACCAGACCAATCAAAACGACGGTTCTATGAACACATCTATATATCAAAAAGGTCTAGAGTCCCATAGCGTGTCGAGCCATTTCCTTCATGTGCACGGCAAGATCCAAGAGGTCTAATATGTGTAGCTATAGAGGCTGTTACACTAACTGGCGTGGAGGGCAAGCCAAGCATGTGGGTAACGAAGAATCCTTTGGATTTACGAACTACAAACTTTAAGCACCGTCTGGACTCAATATAGAATTTGACCTGAAGCCGTTCCTTCTTGATAGATGAGCAATCACGTCTCCTGGCTGCAATGTAATCGCTGCAATGTGATGTAACCTGTGGTTCATTCCCATTTTATGGTAAGGTCCAGGCATTCATTGTGGGGATGGTCAACAATTAGGTATAATCACCATCACTTTTTTATTATTTTTTACTATTATTTTATTCTTATCATTATATAATATTATATACATTATTAATCACTTATTTCACCCAAATACCATCCTTTGTGGTTTATATTTCCTCCACACCATTAACTTCCACTTTCCATCACGTATCATTCTTATTTCCATCAGTAAGGTACACCCTTTCACCATCACACTAATATTTCACTTTTAATCATTAGTATTCCTACCTTCATTAGACACTCATTTAAACTTCCAAAGTATAGATATATACACATTATTAGTTCACTTTAGTATCACATTTGTGGTATATACTACCCTATAGAAGGTCAGTTCTGCTCAGAGCTACTTCAACATATCCCTAGCCTGACCGGGTCTTGGCCATTTGAGATATGAATAACAGGGTTAATTTTCGTTAATCATCCTTTTTTATTCATACATGTACTATTTTTTTTCCCTATCCACGAGGATATACAGGTATTAGATACACATCTGCATTTTTATATTGCACTAATTGCTATATTCTTTATTTCTTTATGTATGTTTTTTTTCACTGTTGTATGTCATGTCCATGAGTGTTTTACACGCTAGTGTCCCAGTCCTTTCATTGCGCATGATCAAGATCACAAGGATGCACTGTCTCTTTAAACCGGGACTACATATTTCGGGACTTACAGTGNNNACTACTTTTCATTACTTTTTACCCCTGAGGAAGAAAGCAAGACTTTCGAAATGCGTAGGGTGGTTCTGTGAGGTCCCTACTACTCGGGTTTGAGTGCGGTACCCTTCCGAAGCCGGAAGCTGTGAGCTGTGAGCTGTGGGAAACCAAACGTTGGCGTAGGAATATCCGGCATTTCAGCATTGCTGTGTTTGGTGCACGTGGTGCGGGCAGACCAGGAAGTATCTGTGTGTGCGGTCCTGGAGCTTCTGCAGTGCTGGGAGAGGACTGAGGCAGACGTAGCTAGCTGGAAAAACCTGTCCCTGCCCATAAGAGACTCCTCGTCTGAGCCCAGGTGTTTACACATGCAGCAGCAGCGCAGCAGCAAGGCCAGCAGCTACCATAAGAGGGGATACTCTTTGAATAATCCATTGCCTGATTACATCTTGTTTTCGGTAAGCAGTACCCCCCACCAGTTGGAGATCTTGCCTAAGACCTTATATATGTTTTTATTTACTATTTTATTGTTAATAATGTTATTTTAGATATAAGTGCTTAATGCCATATTAAATGCCATTGTGATTAGTAACCTGTTGTTCTCAGTGTCTGTTAAGTGTTGTTTGTTTATGTATGTGTATGTTTTACAGTATTATGCTATGATTTGATTTCTTTGTATATTTACATGTTCACCTATAACACGTGGAGCATCCAATCGGACGGGCGATTTCCGTGGCTCTGGTTGTATATTCTATATTATCTATTAGAATTGTTTTTAATCAATACAGTGTTGAGCGCCACTGATATAACTTTTTTTCCACTTCCGTAGCCTGACTAGGGGTCAGGGTTATATCATAGGCTGCCAGCTCACTGTGGGATATAGCGCTACCTATTTGTTTTTTCTACTGTATCCTTCCCTATCAGGTCAGCAGCTTAATCCCCATATACCATCATGTCACAGTTGTTTGCCCTAAGGGCCAACAGGAATATTGATATTGATAAAATCTTTTCAGAAGATGATTCACCAATAGAAATAGAGGAGGTCCCAGACAATATGTATGACCTTGTCGAAAGGTTAGAAAAATTACTTATGAGTGAAATTAAACAAATGTGGGACGTTATCACTCTAGAGAAGTATGTTGAGCAGAAGAGAATACCTCGAGGCCTAAGAATCTTTAAACCATCTACTACTGATTTCCAGAATGATGAGTTTCTTTTAGAATGGAATAGAATCCTTGATAACTGCTCCTTTGAGCTCATTCGATTACTCATATCCAAACGTAAAATACTATTGCAATCATTGGATGGTGAGATCAATGAGCTTAAGGGGCAGTTTGAGGTGTTTAAAAACCACAGCGAATTGCCAGCCCTGGAGAATAAAATCAAGACTAGAATGGATACTTTCCAGTAGGAAACCATAAGCCGCAAACAGGTCAAATTCCAAAGGGATAGAATAGACTATAAGACGGGGTGCTATAGAAACTGGAAGAAAACATCTAAGGATAATGCTAAATATAGACATCCAAAAGCAAATACTCCAAAGGACTATTCTCATAAGATCCCGAATCACTATAAAAAAGTGATTTCTATTAATAAAGAGTATACTCCTAAACCGGTCCAGTTTATGTCACCCAAACCCAAAAGAGGAGACAGACGGATTAAGGTTAATCCATCTAACAAACCTGATACCCCAGTTGTCCAATTAGATAAAGAGATTGACTGTATCTTTGAACAGTACCATCAAAGTAACAGGTATCAACCACTGGTTGAGTTCGAGCAAGAACACAATGGTTCCACCCAGACTAAGGAAGATAAACCTACATTTTCTTTTTTAGACTGGAGGAAGACACGAGAGCAGCAGAATGCCAGAGAAGCGATAAAAGATCTGCTAGGGAAAGAAGGGACGTCAAGAGACAGAAAAAGAAAGAACACACTAGAGGAAAGAGAGGAGGCAGAAAGAATAGGGAAACAACTCAGACGGTAACTTCTACATACACCAATATATTTAACATCAGCCAACAGCCCATATCTCTTAAAGAAAAAGAAGTACTCTCTAAAGGGCTGTCGTTTGCACCAGTTGTAGGCCCTAATAGCTTCCAACTATACGTTGATGTGCAGCGATTTGTGAGGAAGCTGTGCCTTAAAAAATACTTTGCCAAAGATGCAGTGTCCCATCTGGACAGCAATATCAATCTCCCTCTTAACTCTACATCCACAGTCACAAGCAATTTTAAAAAACCCTCTACTTTCTTTCCCAGGTTCGCTGGTGGACCATTTGTTAATGCATTTGCGCAAATGGTCACCGATGACTTGGAACAGCAAAGTCGAAACTACAAAATAAAAAAGCATAATCTTAGTATGGAGGAGAAACATTTGCTACGTGCACTTGGAGAAAATGGCTCAATTGTTATGAAACCGGCTGACAAGGGAGGGGGGTTGGTGATTATGGACAAATCCTATTATCTCCAGGAGACAATGCGTATCCTTGGAGATGTCTCTACTTACCAACCCCTCGCCCTTAATCCTACAGTCACTTACCAACAACACTTATTGGAGTTTCTAAATATGGGCCTTGACCAAAATGCAATTACCAAACAAGAATTTGAATTTTTATATAATCAATTTCCAATCATTCCCATTTTCTATATAATACCCAAAATCCATAAAAATTTACAGCAGCCGCCAGGTCGTCCTATCGTATCGGGCATCCGGTCCCTTACTTCACATCTATCACAGTTCATAGATCATCATTTGCAACCGTACGTTGTTAAACTCCCCTCATTCCTTAGGGATACTACCCACATGCTGCAGACCCTAAAGGACATTCAATGGAAGCCACATTATTATTTAGTTACAGCTGACGTCACATCACTATATACTGTTATCGACCATGTTCAGGGTTGTGATGCTATCGGCCATTTTTTGGATAATGATCCTTCTATGACACCATCACTTAAATCATTTCTTATTTCTGGCATTCAATTTATACTTTCACACAATTATTTTAATTTTAATAATTTATATTTTTTACAGGTATGTGGCACCGCCATGGGTACCAGGTTTGCTCCTAGCTATGCCAATTTATTCATGGGCAGCTGGGAGAATGAATCCATCTGGTCCGGCTGTCCTTACGGAGCAGACCTGGTACTACGGCGGCGCTACATCGACGATATTATTTTTATTTGGTCAGGGTCACTACAGCAATTACACCTATTCCAAGAATACATGAACAACAATCCGTATAATTTAAAATTTTCATTTGTTTCAAATAATGTCTCTATAGAATTTTTGGATTTAGTTATATATATTTCTAACAACACTTTACACACCAAAACTCATTTTAAGAAGGTTCAAGCGAATAATTATCTACACTGGCGACACACTTTATTCGAGCTCGGCTAGTCCCACGAATTCGGGTATACCCGGGTGTATTGAGGTTTGTGACTGTTTTCTGCCCGAGTGCATTGAGTTATTTTCCGGCAGGGATTGAAGCATTTTATTCCCGTTGGCTGCAATACTGCACACTACATATATATATACTGCATTACAATTCATGAATTTATGCCATTTGGTAGACACGCGAAGCATTGCAGCCTATTAAATCCTAATCATTATCATTTAACAGATCAGCCGCCCATCAGCCAGGCATGAACCCAGGCTGGGAAGGCAAATGCAACGGGGCTTGTCAGAGGTGAGGAGCGGCGCATTCCAGGTATCTGCCAGGTACATACCGGGTATTTGCTCGAATAAAGTGTGTCGGTGCAGTACATGCCGATAGCCATCACAACCCTGCATGGATCGATAACATTCCCAAAGGACAATTCATCAGATTAAAACGAATAGCCCACTTGACGCATTCCAAAATCATGGCAGGCGATCTAGGAACAGATTCATTTGACAGGGAAAATATTCACTAATCACCTTGACGATATATATCTCAGAGGTTGTATGTTTTGGAAAGATCAACACTTTTAGAGTATAAACCTAAACCATCCAATACACAAATGCAAATACCATTCATTACTCAATTCAATCAGATGGCACCTGGGATAAAGAAAACCATTCAGAAATATTGGCCAATCTTCAGAAAAGATACAGATCTGGCACAAATACTGCCTTTAAAACCAAAAATCATATTCACAAAGGCAGCCAACATAGGCCAAAGGTTGGCCCCAAGCTGTCCACTTAAATCCAATGGTCAGCAAAATAAAAATAAAAACAAAAATGCCATTAAGGGCTACTACATATGTAATACATGCACAGCATGTAAATTCAGTTCCAAACAATTATGTTTTACTTCAACAAAAACACGGAAGAAGTATACTATCCAACAGCACATCACATGTAATAGCACTAATATTATTTACCTCCTTGAATGTCCCTGTGGTCTGCAGTATGTGGGTATGACCACCAGACCAATCAAACGACGGTTCTATGAACACATCTATAATATCAAAAAAGGTCTAGAGTCCCATAGCATGTCGAGCCATTTCCTTCATGTGCACGGCAAAGATCCTAGAGGTCTAATATGTGTAGCTAGAGAGGCTGTTACACCTAACTGGCGTGGAGGGGACAAGACAAGCATGTTGGGTAAGAGAGAATCCTTTTGGATTTACGAACTACAAACTTTAGCACCGTCTGGACTCAATATAGAATTTGACCTGAAGCCGTTCCTTCTTGATAGATGAGACAATCAGTCTCCTGGGCTGACAATGTAATCGCTGCAATGTGATGTAACCTGTGGTTCATTCCATTTTATGGTAAGGTCCAGGCATTCATTATGTGGATGGTTCAACAATTAGGTAGTAATCACCATCACTTTTTTATTATTTTTTACTATTATTTTATTATCATTTATTATAATATTATATAACATATATTAATCACTTATTTCACCCAATACCATCCTTTGATGGTTATATTTCCTCCACACCATTAACTTCCACTTTCCATCACGTATCATTCTTATTTCCATCAGTAAGGTACACTTTCACCATCACTATATGTTTTCCACGTGTGCAATCATTTCATAATTCCTACCTTCATTAGACCTCATTTATCAACTCCCAATTAATAGATATATCACATTATTCGGTTCAGCTTTTAGGTCACATATTGTGGTATAGACAGTACTCACCGCTTATATGAAGTCAAGCTCTGCTCAGCAAATCTTCTACAATCCCTCTACCTGGTGCCGGTCTTGGCCGATTTGAGAGTATTAATAACATGGGTTATTTTCCGTTAAAGGCATCCTTTTTGTAATCATCATGTACATTTTTTTGCCAGATCGCAGCAGGATATATATGTATTAATACACAATCTGCATTTTTATATATTAGCATCTAATGCTATATCTCTTTTATTTCTTTTCTGTATGTTTTTTTCACTGTTAGTGTCATTCCATGAGTAGGGGTTTACAACGCTGAGTGTCCCAGTCCTTTCAATCTGTGCCGCATGATCAAGGATCACAGATGCACGTTCTCTTTAAAAAAAACCGGAAGCTCACATATTTCGGAACTTACAGGACTTGTCTTTTCATTACTTTTTAGCCCCGGAGGAAGAAGCAAACTTTCGAAACCGATGGTGGTTCTGTGAGGTCGCCTACTACTACCTCGGGTTTTGATGCGGTATATCCCTTCCGAAGCGCGGAAGCTGTGAGCTGTGTAGGCTGTGGGAACCAAACGCTCGGCGTAGGAATATCTGGCATTTCAGCATTGTGCCTGTTTTGGTGTCAACGTGTGCGGGCTAGACCAGGAAGTATCGTGTGTGCGTCCTGGAGCTTCTGCGAGGTTGCTGGATTGAGCTGAGGCAACTGTAGCTAGCTGGAAAAACCTGTCCCCTGCCCCATAGAGACTCCGTCCTGATCCTCAGGTGTTTAACAAACAGGCAGCACAGCAGCCATAGCATCATCTACCTAGAGATGGATACTCTTGACATTATCCATTGGCCTGTTACATCTTGTTTGCGGTAAGCCAGGTAGCCACCCACCAGAGTTGGAGATCTGGCTGAACGCTTATATAGTTTTTTATGTAGTACTTTTTATGATGTGTTATTAGTGTATTTTATTTGGATATTAATGATATGCCATATTAAATGCATGTGATTATAACCTGTTGTTCTCAGCGTCTGTTAAGTGTTGGTTTTGTTATGATAGCTGTAATTTTTTTATAGTATTATGCTAAGTTTGATTTCTTTGTATTTTACACTGTTCACTCCATACCCAGCCGGGAGGGGCTTCCATCGGAACGGGGCGATTTCCGTGGCTCTGTTGTTATCTATATTCGCTATAAATATTTTTTAATCCAGTATTCAGTTTGAGCGCCACTTGAATATAACCTTTTTTTCCACAATCACACACACCACACACAGCACACACAACACACACACACACCACCACAGACACACCAGCACACACACACAGGTCACACACATACCACAGCAACACACGATCACCATCACCACACACCACACATCACCACGACCACACACACTACAGCACCCCTTAGATCACTGCCTGCCAGTATTCTCCAACAGGGTCTCGTGTGATGTGTTATCCATGGGTTTGGCGCAAAAAATGATTTATATCCTGTTCCTGACTGTTTTGGGACTGCGCATTTAGTTGGGTCCTCGCAAACTGGCAAACCTTGGCGCGGGTGGTATATTTGTCAATTATAGCAGGATGCTCGCCAAAGTGTTACCTCACACTCCTCTGCATCCCACAGCGGGCATGGCATTGTGGGTCGTGACTTTGGGAAGTTCCCACAGTTGTGACAGCTATACCAGGCCATGGCCTCTGCACCCCACTGAGGTGCAGCTTTGGGGGCATTATTTGCAATGGTGTTCCGCCTCACATAGGCGACCGGATACTATAAAATTGGCCTGGGATTGTTCAAGCAAGTTTATTTACCTATTATCTGAATTTAGTAGCTAAAGTTTATTAATTAGAAAGCTTGCAAATAACAAATATTTTTCTAACAGGGGGTGTATGATGTACAAATGGTCTAGTCGCCAGCGGTTGCGCAAAGGCGGGGGGGGCGCGACCCTCCAGGCGGAGGGACTGGGTTTTATCACAAGAGGCCCTGCACGCTTCCAAGGCACTTAAATTAAGTTGGCGGGCGGGGAGCTGTCGGGCCGCTGCAATGGAACGCGTCCCCATCCATGTTGCTTGTGATGTGACGTCATGACCGTCCAGAGGAGCGCCGGTAATCCCATGTAAGGTAGGAGGAGGTAGGGCGCGGCAGTCGCATGACCATGGCCGGGCCAGCTGGTTGTGCGATTTGAAATTACAACGATTTTGCCCCTTTCCCCGCCGCCTGGGGTGTCATTAGCCTGTAATCAGTAGTAGTTTATATTATAAGCCAATCAGCACTTCCTTTATTAGAGTCCGGCTTAAAAATGATACCAATGTTTTGGGTTTTACTTGACCAACTGGGCTATTGTTATCCTAGTTTTGATCTCACAACCTGTAACCCAGCATAAGGGCAATTCATAACAATGGCATAAAACTACTTGAAGGTTAATCATAATATAATTCTACGTATGCAAGTCATGCATATAAGGGTTGGCGAGGATGGAGATTAGACCCTTGACCATCCGAACTTCCACTCGCGAGAAGACTTATTATCCGGGCGCTTTGTCCCAGGGTTCGCACTTAGTCTCAGACCTGTCCGTCCTCCCACCTCACTGTGGCGGCAGTGTATTCACTGTGAGCCGTCACAGCTGAAAGTGATGATGTATCGACATGAATCCCCAACCGATTGCCAGGAAGTCATAAAAACGCAGACACCGCTGTCTTGGCCCAAATGGCGTCGAGATCTGCCATGGGCACTATAATTGGGCGTATGCAGCGCAGATTTGCTCTCGCCCTTGATGATTCGCAAGACCAAAGGTTAGGTAGATGCTTACAAAACCACGATCTGCCTCTAACACAACTACAATGGTGCTCTATCTTAGCAATAGGTCCTGTGTATCAAACGCCAGCAGTGCGGCTCATTTGAACATTAGGGTCCTACCATGTGGAAAAACCAGATCAGTTGAACAAAGATCTCACATTTATTGGCATGTATTTCTGTGGATCCTAGACCGTTTTCCAAGTTGACTCACTCAGCTATCCGCGCCCTATGCTTTTTATTTTTTCTTGTAATCTTGATATGTTTTCTCTGTTATGGTAACGCTTTAGAAACTGCCTGCTGAGGCTTCTCGTGGTGGGCTCCATTGACCTTCCCGACACGAATATTCACACCCTATATCTCGTATCAGATTTTACTAACGCGAAAAACTGCATTGAAATGCGGTCTCTTAATATCGTTCTTTTAAAAATCATAAAATGTAATCTCTTGGGTTCAAGTAGTTTGCCTCAGCATTGCCATTAAATAGTCCTGACCTGTTTTAGATCAAACGTCCACAGTATCTATACAATAAATTATAAATTGGATCTCCGTTGTTTGTTCTTGTGCTCCGAAGCATCGATCTCAAACCGGCATCCACAACACACCGTAGGCACAACTGGACTCACCATCCTCTCCCAAATTAATGGACATTCTAAGTTTGCCCTCAAGCTTCCAGCAAAATGTTAGAGCATGAGCGGTGTATTGCGTCGTGGCTACTTAGGCTAAGGGCCCCGCTCGCAGATCAGCGCACCCGCCACTGCTGACAGGCTGGTGCGCTGATATACCCACCGATAAATGCGGTCTGTAGAGGAGCGGGACGGAGCGGGAAGGTGGGGTCGGGATGTGGGAGGCTTGACAGGGAGGGGGGGGCATGGCTTGACGGAGGGGACCCGCTACTCTTCCACCCCCCTTCCTCCCCCACGGACTCGGCGCTTTGAGCTGGAGCTGGCTGATGTTATGTTTAACACACACATCTGCAGGCAACTCTACATACACCATCACCCGCACACACACACCTCGACACACCCCACACAACCAAACGCAGGCACTCACGCACTTCATCACCAACACACACACACACCCATCACACACACCACACAGACAGAGCAGCACTCACACGCACTCAGGCCACACCCATACACCACACCGGCACAGCATGCACTCATCCACACCCACAGACATGCCACTCACCTGCCTTTCCCCACACTACCATCCTCCTCCAGGCTCCCCGAAGCCCTCCTCCTCTACCCGTACGCCTCCCCTTGCCCTCAGTGGCCTTCACGGCCCACACCACGTGGCAACGTGACGCGTCACGCCTAGGAACACATTCTCATGTGTCCTCCTAGCGGCTGACGCTCCAGTGTGTATCGGCTGTGCAGCCAGGGGGGAACCCGGACCGTCCTCGCGAGATTCCCCCTGCTTTTTGGGGGAACTCGCGACATTGCTCTGCCCTCAGGGCCAACGAGCGCAGCGGTACGAGTGCCTCAAGACGAGGGGGGGACCTGAGGTAGCGTCTCTGCTGCTTAATCGGGGCTGTTTGTGTGTCCTGTGTGTTGGTGTGATGTGGGGTGGTAGAATGTGCCACGGCGGGGGGGGGAGGGGGGCGGTTGGTTTGCAGTATATGTCCAGCTAGAGCGGGGGGGGGGACATGTCCGGCATCAGGTGGAGACACACACACAGACAGACAGAACAAATCTCCCCGCACTACATCCACAGGGGGGCCGGGAGCCAGGGAATGTGGCCGGCAGGGGGGGGGGGATTGAAAAGGGGGGGTGCGGGAGATGTATAAATATTACATCCCCGGGCGAGCCCCCGGGCACAACGCGAGTTTAAAAGTATCTTAGTCCTGTGAAGACCAAATGATGCATAAAGGTTTTACTACTCTATATATGAAATCTCACAAGCAAAACCTTTTCTCCCGTTTTGTGCTTGGTTGTCCTTAATTTGGTACATTCTTCTGGATTATGTATTTACAGACATCACTCTGTAACCCCATATGGCGGCACTTTACAAATAAAATTGATAATACATTAAACGGAGGTATATACCCGTGTAAAGTGCAGGAAGTAAGCAGTCATGCAGAACTCCTTAGCCTTTTGATCTACAGCACCATCCACTGGTGCGTACTCGTCAATTTTGTCATCATTGAATGAACCTTTCGCAGAACTAATCCTCTACGTGGGGGTCCATCCCTGTTAGAAAACAAGCCGAGCTTACACAGTGCAAAGGATGTACATTGTTCATTCAGAGCGCTCCCACGCTCAGGCACACAATCGACCTAACGGTATATGTACACACCTCTGTCAATAAGAAATGCATAATAGGGCAATCAGCCATCCATTGTATTTAGATATAACAACCGAGATAAGTGCCACTAAATATATACTTAATACACAGTGTTATTGTGATAGCAAGTAAAATCCAAAAACACCCCACCATGTGGATAAGGTCAATAAATATATACCAATGTAGATGAGCGTCTCGCTGTTTAAAGGGTAGCCCAACACCCTAAAAATTCTCAAAAAATTTTTAACCAAAAACCAAACAAAGCGCACAACACTCAGCTGAAAATGTAATAAACGGTGGTTTGATTATAGAGGTGTGTTCAAGGTTATGCCGTAAATCAGGTCATGTAACAAGCATGATAGCCACAGAGTGGCAAGTTACCAGCGTCTGCAACCGGAACCAACCAGAGCTTCAACGTCTCCTTTCCACCTACAGTAGGTGAAAATCTGGATACTTGATGACTCTGCTACAGTCTTTCATGTCCTGTAAATGGCCGTCAATACGCTTAGAGTGGGTCCTGGTGGAGTATTTGTCCCTTTTTGCCTCGCAAGTAGTACCCAGGTTCCGCTGCAGACCTCACTGTGTTTTTCCTCCGCGAATCCTGTCAGGGCAGCATGACAGCATGGTCCCCGGCGGGCCCTTCTGTGACGCAGATCCCCTCTCTGCTTTGAGTAACAGTGTTCTGCCAGATACTGATGCAGACCCACTTGGCAACCACAAGGCAGGCCAACGCGTGGACATGCGCAGAAGTAGGAAATCAACTCGGTGTTCAGCAACCGTTTGACAACAATAAAATACAACCTTGGAACATAATAATAAAAAATAGGCTGTATCTCCGGTCCTAACAAAAAAAAAGTTGTCCTGTGCTCATTTCCCAAAGAGCAACACGGTCAATGTCTAAATAGCTGAGAGACAGTGGAAATATATCTGAACACCGGAATCCTCCATTCTTACATTTTGCCTATATTACAAAAGGTTAGGAAATGCTGAATCCGCAGCTGCTCCCATACCTTAAGATGCTAAAGGGAGGGGTCCCTTCAACGTGGTAGCAACCGGCAACTCCTGGCGACACTGATTTTGTGGTCGTGTTTTCGAAATGGTGTTTATTTAGGTTGGAATCTGGGGTCTCCTTATCAGCACCGTGTTGATTTCATGGACCCCCTGCTTCCCTGAGACTCTTAGCTTGGAAGGGATGGCCGGTATCCTGCAGCTGAAAGTCCCGCGTCACTGGCCAATAGGAAGCCGTAGGGAAGACGTCACGCTTCCTAATGCCCGCAGGAAGGGACATTTAAAGACACCATTTTTAATAGCCCACTGGGCTGTTACGCACTTCCTTCCTAGGTAAGTAGCACTTCTGGAAGGCAAGGGGTCACCCGGGCTGAAATTAACGTGGTGCCGGCTTCGGAAGCCTGCTTCAAAACCTATTTAAAAAAAAAAATATTTAAACACTAAAGAATAGTGTCACCAGAGTGCCTCTTTAATACGCAAATGTACCTTTTCACAGCATCAATCTGCCATTGCAAAATAGTTGCGGTGTGCACGCCCTATTCGTGTGATTGTATACCGCAGTGTTAACACGTCGGCATTCTTGACACCCATGTATTCCAGGTAATCCACTGGAAAGCCCTTCCGAATTCCACTCTTCCTCAGCTGCGACCTGCAGCGCTGCCGGCAGGAGCTTGTGGGGAACCATGGGACATGCAATGATGGCTCTGTGCACAATGTTAACCCCACCAGTTCTACTGGAATTTAAGAACGTACATATGGATGGTTGATACACTTGCCCATCTATACTCTGCCCATATTTCCCTACTACCGTAAGCCTCATCACACTTACCTGTTTTTTTCTCCTTAATTTAGGATACATTGTCGCCTAGTCCAAGCTGGCAGTGACCTTACTTTTTCTATGGTCACTCAACCATCTCTGCTGGGACACATCCATCCATGGATCACTCACTCTCTTGGTGAATAGGTACTCCTCATTTACCCTTGGGCCTAGCACCTTCAAATGTTCATCACATAGCTCCAAAATGGCATTTTCGCCTCAAAACCTTTTCCCTTCCTCCCCCCCAACACACTTTCGCCGCCTTCGGGCGCCGTAGATATTTATTGAATAAAGTTTATTAGCATTCCTCTTCCCTTTCTTTTCTTACAGGTTTATCTACATGGGGGGGGGTCAATAAAGAGTAGAAATAGGAAGAAGTCTGTAAGAAAGATAAAAAAAGAAAAGAAAAGAAAGGAGGGGAAAGAAGGAGGCGATTGAGTTGAAGAAGAGAAAACTGGAGACAAAAGGGGAGAATAACAACCCGGGAAGCAAGGGGAGGCGAGAAGGAGAAAGAACATGCAGTGATGAAAAAACACAGGAGGAAGAGGGAGGAGGCGAAATAAGAAGAAAAAGAAAAAAGCAAAGTCAAGGTAGAGGGGGGAAGGACTCTAGGTGCGCATACGGAGAAGGGCAATGGAGTGAAAAGGGATTTCCACTCGTCTCCTCCCCACCCTCTTACCCCCCCAGCAGCTTACCAATACGTGGTTTTATACAGAAACTAGCTTAAACGGCACTTTTTGTGGAGAAAAATGCAAGGGCGTATTGTGAGTACACGATTTTAAATGATAAATGGGCCGTCTAGAATATTGGTGGTGATACAGATAATTAATTTACACATTCCTATAAACGGCCTTTATTGGCAGACTCATTATTTGTTTCCAATTTGGTAAAATGGGGTTGCGGGTTGCAATGCTTGCAGTTAGTATGATGTATTCGTCACAAATGGGTGGTATCTTTATTGTATGTATGATTTATGCAGCCACTTATTGTGCTATCTCAACTGTGCCAGGTACTTGTACAGTTTAATTTAGCATCTCACATAAAATCCAGCTTTTGGTGGCAATGTTTGCAACATTATTTGTGATGACCCATCTGGAATTTCCAGTTTTGACACCCAGTTTTAGTATCATGTAGCCAGCAAAATAACCTTAAACTAGTACACACTGCTAAAAGCCAATGATGGTTTATTTGGTTATTACATTATTCAGAGCAGTGTTTTTTTTTAACAGAGTTCCGATAGCGTCCCTAAACGGGTTCCCTCAAAGAGTGCAAAGAGGGTTGGGGGTCCTTACAATGCCTCTAAATCTCAACGCTGCTATTAAGATAAGGGTTGGGGTTCCTTAAATGCATCTGATCTCAGACGTCTATTGAGAGTATTGGGGCGCCTCTAACAAGCACGTTATCTCAGACTCGACGCTCTATTAAGAGGGTTTGGGGTTTCCGCCAATTTCACAATTGATAAAAGTTCCTTAACCCCCAAATGTTGGAACAACTGGAAAGAGGCTGATTTCAAGCAAATGTTTTAGTTTGCCTTTACAGAGAGTCAGTAAAGTAGATGAAGTAGAGTGCGGGCCGTTTCTGTGCAAACTCTTGTTGAACCACGGCGATTTTATATGCGTACAAAGCAACAACCAGTCCAAGAAAAACAACACAGAGAACAACACCTATATAATAGAGTACCCTGAACGGTGAAAAAAACAAGATATATTTGAAGCAACAGGAATGAGTATTAAAAAAAAAAACAAAGTGCGAATCCTAAATAGTGGGATCACAGCACAATCGCGTAGTAAAAACGGAGAAATCAGCACTCTTAGAACAAACTCACGGTTTTAGTGAGTTTTGTCATTTTTCTCTTAAAATGGAAATATTGAAGAATTCTGTTTCATGCAAACCTGACTCGAATCGTTGTAATCTGTCAATGGGGAAAATAAGGATCCAACATTTAAAAAAAAAAAATTTTAATATACTTGTAATTCATGACGTCATTAATTTTATGGTGCCCTTGTAAAGCAAAGGGTATGTTGTCAACACAAGCGACCCAGTCTCACATCTGGGGTCGACCATTGAAAGATTTACACCCTCCCCGGGATGGAACGCCTGTTTGTCTTGACACATGGCATCTTTTCTGTATGCTCCGACTAAAGGAGAACGACTAAACAGTGAGTTTGTTCCAACTAGTGCGGCCTTCTACCTGTTGAAAAACCAAACACCATAACAAAATATCAATGAAGGGAAAAGGCCACCAAGCAAAAGCAAAACGTAGGAATGAGGGGGTGCTAAAATCTGAATGAAGCTCACACACCTGCACAACAGAGGATCGCCCTTTTGTGTAGCCCAGAGAACTCGTACCTTGCCCAGTAGATCTACCCAGCATTTTCCCGCTGATTGATGACACTGTTCTGTGAAGAGAATGCGCGTCGGGAAGGCTGTCTTCCCTGATAATACAACCTCGGGGGAAATACAGAAATCTCCATCTTCAAGCACTGTCTCCAGGATGGGTTTCCCCAAGATCGTCGTCACTGGAAATTACTGTATTCCAAAAAATATCAATCCAACGTCATAGTTTACCAATGATTTAAAATCGTGCAAATGCCCCCATGTGGGATGTTATCCCAGTGTGGGCTTACTCCGTTATCAAGGGCCACCAACAAGTCGGTTTAAAGCTCTCCCTGCTTCATACACTGGTGGCCAAATTAGTCATGAAGCTGCTTTCAAAACCAACAGTGGATCCATGAAAGACTGGAGTGGCCACAGCTGGTCTAGAATACTCAAACCCCTACGGCGCGTCACGTGATTAGGCCATCATGCGTGTGACTGCACTAAAACGTCTTTATAAATCTGTTTACGATAACAGCAAACTGCTACATTTCGCTTACCGCTCGAGAACTGGGGGAGCTGTCATAGTTTTTGTCTGCAATTAAGAGCAATAGGAAATTCGAAAGGATACAGGAACGGTTAAAAACGTTATATTCTGCTCTTCATCCAATCATTTCACGTTTGCAGTTATTCACATACATTATTACTACCTTTCAACCAAAATCATTGTCTCAATCCCACTTAAAACCTTTGTGTCACTGCTCATAATCATTCTCTTTCTCTTCCAGACAAGAATGAATTCAGAGCACATATATTGTGGAATTGTGCACCCGAATGCCCACACTGTAGATATCTTTTTACCCTTACAGACAACCTCAACTGCCTAACCAACCCCCCCTGGGGGGAACCTCGGTATTTTCCAGCCCTTGGACCCTAGTACTTCGAGATAACTGGTGAAGTTACTAGGATTAAAGTACTTACGTTTTTTAAATGGCCCCGCCAAATCTCGTGTCATAGGAAGTCGATCGTCATCAGTTGCAGCTTCCCAATTGGCCTGAGAATTTGGCCCTTTTTGTGTCCCCCTGGAGGTATAGAGCCCGTAACTTCACTGGTGTGTATCCTGGGAACGGATGGTGCGGGGAGTCGGGAAAAAATGTGGTTTCACAGCCTAAGCTCCAGAGGACCGCCACTATTCCCATTCTGTACAAAAAATGTTGGTTAAAAACCCCAAAAACAAACACGTAAGGGGCATTGATTCGTAAGTACTGAAGGGTCCTGCAACACACTGTAAACACCTTCAGCACTGTGAGCGGAGCGTCTTCAATTTCCATTCTCCTCCTGCAACTCTACTACCTTGATTCCAATCTGTGGTTTTATTACTTAGTAAAACACGGACCTTGGGCCGTAAACTCTCCAGTGCTTCTTTTCCCTTCCAGCTGAACCACACAACGCTTCAATGTCTCATAATGCGGGTCAATCCCTGAGTACCGCGGGAGTCAGATACCGCAGTCAGGAGAGCGAGGTTACGGATCAGCCTGCAGTCCCGGGCTGTGAAAGAATAGGCATGACCATACAAATATGGAGGAGAGCCTGAAACATTATTTAAGCAGTGGACAAACAGATGCTCTGCCATGGAAATACAGACATTGGTATGAACATTTAGAGACAGGATACAAGTTTTTGCTGAAGCATTGCCCTTACTAAACAGCTTCAGGTCTCTTCCAGTCCAGGAATGGTTTCTGGCTTCCTGGGGTCCTGCAAGACGGACTAAGCTACTGTGTACATACTAATGATAGCGGATATGATGAGGGGTCGAGAATGGGATCTGGAGTGGGGGAGGGGTGGGCGAGGCAAGGAAATGAAAGAGAGCGATATGACTGTAGGCAAATGGATGAGGGGCTAAAAGACTTTACTTGGGGAGGAAAGCATTGGTAACGGAAAATTTAGAGTGATGATTTTCAGGGGGAGAGTTGGGAAAAACACAAAATACCCTCTTCAGAAACAAGGCATTTGTTCATGTTTTATCTGATGGGTGCGCCTACAACCTCCCTCCTGTGAAGTATGTCAATTTATGCTCAAGGTTTAATTTCCCCAAATGCTTGTGATTAAGGGAAAGCGCGTGTGTGTTTGTTGTACTGCATACATTTAAATTATAAAGCGCCCATCCGTGTATACGCGCTTTAAAAAAGGTGTTTGTGGAGAGGGAGTATAACTGGTGTGGGTAGAGGTGTATAAAATGTCAGAGGGTGTTGCATTTCTTTCCTGTTGTGTCGCTAATGTAGTCCCTAATTGGTAGAGATGGATCGAATACATGTAATATGTAGGACATGGGAGGAGCAGTGATCCTAAGAACACCTACAGACTACCTGCGGGTAGCAACAGACAACTCTCTTGATCAAAGTAATTACACAAAACGGCAGGAGAATCCATGGATCGTCTATGGATCCAAAGTACTATTTTTAAATTAGCTTTTTGACCCACTCTCTTTGCTCTTTGCTGTTCGAAGGGAAACAAAAGAAAACAAGCGCACCACGCCAATAAGTGAAGCCAATTCAATCAACAATATATTAAATAGATTTTAAAAGGGGGTAAACACACTACCTGCCTTTTAACTCAACCTTTTGTTATGTACGCAGATATATTACCCCTACCTACCGACCTACCCCTACCCAGGGGGTTACCCCCCCTGTTTAAATCTATAATATATTGTTGAATTTGTCTTCACTATTTGGCGTTGTGCGCTGTTTCTTTTTGTTTCCCCTTCTCTTAGTTTGTGTGGGGTGCTGATCCCCCCTGCGTTTTTACAGCTGCGACGCCATATCCCCACACGTTTATGTGGCACTTATTATTAATGTTTAACTACCTCACGGTGGGAGTTGTGGTTTAATTGTTTTTATTACATTTTTTATCACTAAAATTGAATGGTATAAAGCACTGCCCTGTATATATTTATATACTTAAACTTTATGGTAGTTAGTAGTAGCGCAACCGTTTTGTGTTTTGTGTTTACCTGTTGGCTGTGCCGGCCTTCATCTATGGTGCGATTTTCTATACACAACCAAGAGCCTTTTAAAATAGCTACCCCCGGGGGTATGTATCTAGACAATGCAATGGCTGGGTATGAACTTTTTTTTTTTTTAAAACCAGAATGTGGAGCATAAAGGAGGGCATATTTTAAAAAATTGGCGGGACCAATTACCAAAACGCCTACATTTTCTATACTCTATCCTACAAACTGGCACTGTACAACATTAAGCAATGATGGCAAAGCTCAAGCGCCATCCACTAAAAGTGCCGTCAGAAATCCATTCGCCCTACAGATCTTCGCTTCAAAGTAACGGTCTCTCCAGCATGCAAGTCCCCCAATTGTTACAAAGATATTAATCTAATACATATAAAAGTATCAACCAAAAAAAAGAAAAAGACAACTGCAACTCGCAGGTTCGGTTTTTGCTTTTGCAATAAAAGGAAGGTATTGATTTTTTTACTTATTTTTTGTACGTTCAGCTGAACCTGGTTGAATCATATAAGCTATATATTTCATGCCAGCCCTGCATAAAGCAGAACTGGAGCAGCGATTTCCTGTGAAACCATCACTCGCCATGAATTTTTGTGCCTTGATCTCTCCTCCTTGGCGCATTGTGCACTCGCTCGCCTGCGCATGTGCATCGCGCAGCCTGCGCATGTGCACTCTCGCGCCTGCCCATGTGCACATCGCGCTCCTTCCGCGGTGCACTACGCCTCCGCATTAAACTCTCAGCGCCTGCGCATGTTCATCGCTCGGCCCTGCCATGTGTCACCTCGCCCTCAAACTCGCGCTCCTGCGCACGTGCACTCGCGGCACTTCGCTAGTGACTCAGTCGCGCGGGCTGCTCATGTGCACCTCTCGGCGCCTGCTCGATATTTCACTCTCTCGCCTGCGCATGTGCACGCGCGTTCCTTCGCATTTGCGACTCTCGCACCTCCTCCTGTTGCACTCTCGCTCCGTCCGCATGTGTAATCTTCACCACATCACGACCGCATTTTTCATTTTTTGCCCAACAATCCCACTAGCTGTGAAGATGTTAATATACCCCAGGGACAGTATTACGGACACTGGCCACAAGAACAATACTACGTTGTTTGGCCCCAACCATGCTCCAAAACGCTCTTGCAGGGTGAGCAAACGTTCCCACTGTGAGGGATAACGTCTGGGATTCAACATCCGTAGAGAACATCCATTCTGTAAAATAAAGTAAAGGTGAGAAGTGCATAGGAAATAGCACATATGCTACCTCCTATTCCTTTGAAGTTGCTTAAAAGCCCCCTGTAGTTTGTGATGTCATCTGAACATCTCGCGTTTGAATGATATCACAACTTTGTAGTAACCTTTGAAGAATGAGCAGCCAGGACCCCCTAAAGAGAAGTAGAGCTCCCATCTATTTTGTGACTAAGCAACAACTCGCATCGGTGACCAAAATGGGCACAGTTTGACGTGAGTGACGAGATAAAATGTATTTAGGAGGCCAGTAATATTGACTGCGTTCCAAAATCCATTCCAAACTGGGTGTACTTTATAGAAATAAATCCTGCATAAGTCCATGGTCGAAAGTGCATGCCCCAGATCTTAATGGCCAATTTATGACTATGGGTACTAGTGGTATGGGGGGGGGGGGTTTTTTTACAACAGCATCCCAAATTCAACCCCGTGACATTATTTACACTCCAATTCGGCTGGCTATTTGGCACCAGGGGAAGCAAGAACCAACTTTCATTCAACTTTCAAATAGAGAATTTTTTTGCCTCTGATTTAAAGGGAAGTACCACGGTCCTCATGTGGCGTGCGAGAAGCCTTTAGCAAATGTAACCCCTTTGCTCATTTGTACAGTTAGGTCAATCTAAGTGGTTTGCCCATTTCTCACATTTGGTTTTGTAGTGGACAGCATCCCCTTACATCTTCTTTCTCTCCTGTTTTTTGTGAGACACTACTTGGTCCTTTCCTGCCTCTGGTAATTGCGTTACTAGTGTGATAAGTATTATTTCTCTGTATAGAGTATCGGCTCACTCTTGGTTCCTCCCCATTTTCATATTGGACTATTGTTTGACCCTCTGTCTATCCACTGTAATTATTATTCTTGTATCATAAAAATAATTATTTTATTTGACAAATGTCATACTTTTTGGTTTTACTGCATCCCATAATCACTCTACATCGATTCCTGAAGACGCTTGTTTGTGTTACGAGCTTATTCAGGAATGAGGATTGCCATGTCTTTGACCACCGGGTAGTTATTTCACATATTTAAAGAAAATAACAATAATGCGCCAAAGGGTTATCTACTGTTTCAATACACGCCGTAGTCCTCCACAATGCAGTTCTGCTGCCGAGTATTTCATGGTGATTCGCCAACCTCTGTATACTTGTATAGAAGGGAAAGGGAGAAATCCTCAGCGCGTTCTTCTGCGTGTGGCTCCAGGATGTATGTGGAACGTAGAAAATAAAGGAGAGAGGGACCACAATGAGGGAAAATCAACATACATGGATATCTTGACTTTGGGTATTTGGGGGAATTACAATAGGGAGGGGACAACTCACACTGTTATCTGGTCTTGTCGTGTCTGTTCCTCTGGCTGGAGGTGGGTTGGGGTGAGCCTCAGAAGACATAAAAAAGGGAAAATAGTGTTAAAGTTTCATACCATACAAAAAAAATAGAGATTAAAAACTCACAAAAGCGGCCAAAATGTTTGGCATAGGGAGAGAGAGATCAGACCTCTTACAGAGTGTCCCCTCTCACTCACGGTGGGTTTGTCGTTGTAGCCTGTGTTCCAGTTGGAAAGCCTTCTAGGTGGTGTGTTGAAGTTCAACACGCGGCAAATGGCAGGGTGGGTTTCCAAACGCCTGTGCACGGGCTGGATCACCTTCGTCTGCTTTCTTCCCTGACACACTCCTCACCCGCCTCCCGGGGTCCTTCGTGCATGCGCTCCCATCTCGTAATGCTGGCCAAAGCTGGAAATCCAACCTCCTCTTACGGTGGCCTGTGATGACCAAAAAAAACGCAGACCGTTTCGCATAGCTTCATCAGTGACGTAAGCATGTCCAGGGTAGCAGCAGTCCGTTATTATACCTTCAAGTGAGTTGCACTTAGCTGTAGATGCGCTAAGTTGTTATCAAGCAGCCTTAATTATCCAAATGCGCTACAGACCTTTTCTATCACAACTGTGAAGCACAAAAAAGCATCTTTTGACATATTTTTAAATTATACCATACCACATAAATGCGTTTTCATCTCCATTCCTTCCTTACACAAGGCACTTATTCATTAATTTTCAGTTACCTGCTAGGTATTAAATTTAAATCAAGATAAACCATCCCTAGAATTAACAACTCAATTCACTCCACAATTTGTGTTTCCCTCAAATTGATCCTCTTCATCTTTGTGTTAAGTTAATCCCATGAAAGTCGTAGTTTTGTAGTTTGCCATCTGTTGAAAGGAAGGCCTTGAATGAACGAATTTTTAATGTTTTTATGTATAATTTAAATGATGTCACGATGCTTTTGTGGCTTCCACAGTTGGGATTAGAAAGGTCTGTAGCTGCCTTGTGTAATTAAGGCTGCTTGATACAACTAGCGAATCTACAGCTAGTGCAATCACTGAGGTATAAAGGACTGCTGCTAGCCCTGGCATGCCTACGTCACGAGGAAAGTCTATTGCGAACGCGTCTGCTTTTTGGTCATCACATGGCCACCTAGTGAGGAGGTTGGATTTCCATCTTTGGCCATCATCTACTGGGAGCGGCATGCACGAGTCGACCGGAGCTGTGTGAGGAGTGTGCAGTGAAAGAAAGCCAACGAAGGTGGCTCCAGCCCGGGCACAGGCGTTGGAAAACCCCCCCTGCCGTTGCCGCTTGTTGAACGCAACACCCCACCTAGCACTCTTCCAACTGGGGGGAAACATGCTACCCACGACAAAACCCATCCGGAGAGGACATTCTGTAGAGTCTTACTCTATTCCTTCCCTATGCCAAAACACTTTTGGCCGCTTGTGATTTTTAAATTCTCTATTTTTTTTGTAGGTATTAAACTTATTACACTATTGTCCCCCTTTTTTCTTGTCTTCTGAGGCACCTCAGGGGGTTTCCCCTCACCCTCACCCACCTTCCACCCAGAGGATGGACAACCTTACCAAGAACCAACTACCAGGTGATGTTGTCCCCCTCCCCTTATTTTTTAAATTCCCCCAATCAAAGCAAGATATTACATGTATGTTGAATTTTCCCTCATTTGTCCCCTCTCTCCTTAATTTTCTATGTCCACATACAATCCTGGAGCCGCAAGCAGAAAACGCAGCCTGATGGGTTTCTCCCCTTTCCCTTCTGTACAAGTTACAAGAGGTTGGCGCATCACCTCTAAAGACTTCGGCAGCAGAACTGCATTGTGTGACGGACTACAGCCGTGTATTAACGTAGGATAAACCTTTTGGGCGCAACGTTATAGTATTTTCTTTAAACTGTAACTTGTAATTCCCTTTCAGTTTGCAGCCTTAAGTCCCTTACGGATAAAGCATCCTTTTCTACACCAGGATAATAGAGCTCTATCCTGGAGATGTATTCGATACATCCTAGGAGAGGATATTAATCACTAAATGAAATCCTTGTGAGATCCTGGTCTAGATGACGATATAATGTCTTCGAATTTCAAAACTTGAAAAGACTAATACAGACAGATAAAGATATGCCTGGGAACTAGCTGCAAATTGAAAAATATCAGAGCTAGGCTATGATACCTAAGGGGCTACGCACTTTTAAGAAAATCCACACTAGAACAGGATACTCTATATTCATGAACAGAATGGATGGGTCAGGGAAACTGTTCTTTCGACCCTTATGGCGTTTATTCAAGTTACAAGAGGGGAAAACCACTAAAGATTGATAAACAAATCATTGAAACCCAACGAAATCTAGAGCATATGAAGACCACGAGGAGTTTAATCTTGCAAATGTGTGGGGGGGGGGAAGAAAAAAAATAGAAATTAAGGAGAGACTAGTATAATATAGAAAAACTAAAAAAAATAAGATGTTGAAATTTAATTGAGAAGCAAGACTACGCAGAGAACAAATATAGAGATTAACAAAACCAAATATAAGATCAATGGGTAGCAGCCACGGAAGAAGGAGTAACTCACGAACAGAGAAAGAAGAGAATAAGCAGAAAGGAGTAGTCAAGTAGAAAGATCTAAACAGACCAATAGAAAATAAAGAGAGAAGTATAGAAAATCTAGATATGACACAGCAAAATTACAGAAGGACACTAAAGCTTACTCTCGGGACATATCATAAACAAATTAGCAAATAAACAGATTGGAAAGCAAACAACTATAGTAAGAAAGATGGGGGGGAAAAACCAAGGCCCTATAAAGAGAAAGAATATTATTCAGGGAGAATAACGATATAACGTATCATTCTTATTTCCATCAGTAAGGTACACTTTCACCATCACTAATAATTTTCACTTTTAATCATTTATTATTCCTACCTTCATTAGACACTCATTTATAAACTTCAAAGTATAGATATATACACATTATTAGTTCACTTTAGGTATCACATTTGTGGTATATACTATCCTATAGAAGGTCAAGTTCTGCTCAGCATACTTCAACATATCCCTAGCTCCCGAGAGGTGCACTCGTTCCCTCCCCGAGATTCCGCCGCCCCGGCACTGGGTTCCTTCCCTGATCTACGGGTGGCTGTAAAAGGGCAAGCTGAGCCGTATCCTGAGGCTCTGCAAGCCGGGCTTCATAGTCACCAATTGCGTCAACCATGTCTGCGACCTCCTGGTTCTCATAGGGCAGTCCATATTCACGGCACTTGTCCTTCAGCTGAGCTCGGGTCCAAATGTTGGATGAGCCTTCAGCCTCGCTCATGGTTCAGTCGCAGCAGTGAGGTTGTGTTACAACTTGTGTTAACTGTTGCACTACTGCGTGTTCAAAAAGTTATATCAGTGGTGCTCAACACTGTAGTAATCAAAACAATTCTGATAGATAATATAGAATATACAACCAGAGCCACGGAAATCGCCCGTCCGAATGGATGCTCCACGTGGTATGGGTGAACATGTAAATATACAAAAAAATCAAATCATAGCATAATACTGTTTTTATATATTGCACTAATTGCTATATTCTTTTATTTCTTTTATGTATGTTTTTTCACTGTTGTATGTCATGTCCATGAGTGTTTACACGCTGAGTGTCCCAGTCCTTTCATCTGCGCATGATCAAGATCACAAGGATGCACTGTCTGTTTAAATCGGGACTACATATTTCGGGACTTACAGGGACTACTTTTCATTACTTTTTACCCCTGAGTAAGAAAGCAAGACTTTCGAAACGCGTAGGGTGGTTCCGTGAGGTCCCTACCACTCGGGTGTGAGTGCTGTACCCTTCCGAAGCTGGGAGCTGTGAGCTGTGGGAAATCGAACGCTGGCGTAGGAACATCCGGCATTTCAGCATTGCTTTGTTTGGTGCGTGTGGCGCGGGCAGACCAGGAAGTATCTGTGTGTGCGGTCCTGGAGCTTCTGCCGTGCGTGGACGGTGCCGCAGTGCTGGGAGAGGACTGAGGCAGACGCCGCTAGCTGGAAAAACCTGTCCCTGCCCATAAGAGACTGCTCGTCTGAGCCCAGGTGTTAACAACAACAGCAGCAGCAGCAGCAGCTATCCATAAGAGGGGATACTCTTTGAATTATCCATTGCCTGATATCATCTTGTTTTCGGTAAGCAGGTACCCCCACCCGAGTTGGAGAATCTTGCCTGAACCTATTATATGTTTTTATGTACTATTTTATGTGTAATAAGTGTATTTTATGATATTAATGATATGCCATATTAAATGCCATTGTAATTAGTTACCTGTTGTTCTCAGCGTCTGTCAAGTGTTGTTTGTTCATTTATGTGTATGTTTTACAGTATTATGCTATGATTTGATTTTTTTGTATATTTACATGTTCACCTATACCACGTGGAGCATCCATTCGGACGGGCGATTTCCGTGGCTCTGGTTGTATATTCTATATTATCTATCAGAATTGTTTTGATTACTACAGTGTTGAGCGCCACTGATATAACTTTTTTTCCACTTCCATAGCCTGACTAGGGGTCAGGGTTATATCATAGGCTGCCAGCTCACTGTGGGATATAGCGCGACCTATCTAATTTTTTTTTACTACTGCGTGTTCAATATCTTTAGTCCCAGGAACTTGCAATTACCATCAAGTTCCTACTATGTTACAGTATCCCGCAGTATACTGTAACACAGGTCCAGTTCAATCCCGCCGCTTGCCACCAGTTAATTATAGAGCTTGTCACGGTAGCTTATGACAAGATATAATGAACACCAAATATCTGGGTTGAACTGAACGAGGCTTAGATATAATAAAATATAATTTATTCCTTAAATAAGGTGAACACAGCAATATAGTACAATTAACAGACACGAAGGTAACACTTACTTAGGGTTGGGAAATGGAGAAGTATCCGCTAGCAATTCTCCATCAATCCAGTGACATTCCAGGTGGAATCAGAAGCACAACTCCAGCAATCCAGTGACATTCAAGATGGTATCAGAAGCACAACTAAAAACTGTAGGGTTGACACAATTCTATTGAGAGCAGGAGAAGCTCTCGCGCGAGCGCTGCGGCCCCCCCCCTGGTATATACTACCCTATAGAAGGTCAAGTTCTGCTCAGCATACTTCTACATATCCCTAGCCTGGCCGGGTCTTGGCCATTTGAGATACGAATAACAGGGTTAATTTTCGTTAATCATCCTTTTTTATTCATACATGTACTATTTTTTCCTATTCACGAGGGTATATAGGTATTAGATACACATCTGCATTTTATATATTGCACTAATTGCTATATTCTTTTATTTCTTTTAAGTATGTTTTTTTCACTGTTGTATGTCATGTCCACGCTGAGTGTCCCAGTCCTTTCATCTGCGCATGATCAAGATCACAAGGATGCACTGTCTCTTTAAACCGGGACTACATATTTCGGGACTTACAGGGACTACTTTTCATTACTTTTTACCCCTGAGGAAGAAAGCAAGACTTTCGAAATGCGTAGGGTGGTTCTGTGAGGTCCCTACTACTCGGGTTTGAGTGCGGTACCCTTCCGAAGCTGGAAGCTGTGAGCTGTGGGAAACCAAACGCTGGCGTAGGAATATCCGGCATTTCAACATTGCTGTGTTTGGTGCACGTGGTGCGGGCAGACCAGGAAGTATCTGTGTGTGCGGTCCTGGAGCTTCTGCAGTGCTGGGAGAGGACTGAGGCAGACACAGCTAGCTGGAAAAACCTGTCCCTGCCCATAAGAGACTCCTCGTCTACTACTTTTCATTACTTTTTACCCCTGAGGAAGAAAGCAAGACTTTCAAAACGCGTAGGGTGGTTCTGTGAGGTCCCTATTACTCGGGTTTGAGTGCGGTACCCTTCCGAAGCCGGAAGCTGTGAGCTGTGGGAAACCAAATGCTGGCGTAGGAATATCCGGCATTTCAGCATTGCTGTGTTTGGTGCACGTGGTGCGGGAAGACCAGGAAGTATCTGTGTGTGCGGTCCTGGAGCTTCTGCAGTGCTGGGAGAGGACTGAGGCAGACGTAGCTAGCTGGAAAAACCTGTCCCTGCCCATAAGAGACTCCTCATCTGAGCCCAGGTGTTTACAACAGCAGCAGTAGCCGCAGCAGCAGCTATCCATAAGAGGGGATACTCTTTGAATTATCCATTGCCTGATTACATCTTGTTTTCGGTAAGCAGGTACCCCCACCCGAGTTGGAGATCTTGCCTGAACCTTATATATGTTTTTATGTACTATT
>WSYH01003023.1:0-47998 GCA_036426205.1 Ascaphus truei
CAAAAGGCCCGCGAAAAATATGAGAGCGACATTGAAGCGCACCGCGCTAAATTAGAGTTGGCCTGGGAAACAACCACACTGGGAATACGCAATGTCACTAGTATTGGCAACTATGCGCAGCAGCTCGAGCAGGCAATAACGCAATTAAGGACTGATCACTCGCGTTATCAAGAGCTATCAGAGGCATACGTTACTTACCTGACCAGGGCCAACACCAGCGAAAGCCTGCAAGAAAGAGACTTACAGAGCAACATTGACCTGGCACGACACAGCCGCGTACGTACCACTATCACGGAGGCTGAGAGTAGGAGAAAGGACCTTTTGCTGGAGACTGCATCGCAGCGCTCAAGCATATCCAGGCACTCATCTAGATCAGCAAGATCAGCGCAGTCTAACGCGTCCAGCGCAAGCACAAACGCTACCAAGGCACGAGCCGCCGCAGAGGCCGCACGTGCCAGGGCTGAATATAGTCGCAGAGAGGCAGCCGTAAGAACAGAAAGAGCGCGCATAGAAGAGGAGGAGCAGAATGCCGCTGCCAACGCCGCCGCCGCCGCTGCCACTGCCGCCGCTGCCACTGCCGCCGCTGCCACTGCCGCCGCTGCAAATGCCGCCGCTGCCGCGGCGCGTAGAAAGGCCGAATTGGACGCGGATCTAGAGGCACTAAATCAAGAGAAGGAAGCCGCCGCCGCTATAGCCCAAGCCGAAGTCCTAGAAGCAGCCGCGCAACAGGACGGCGGGGAGCAACCGTACAGACGGATTGCCTCAGAGGATCCGGCCCGACGCACTGAAGACTACGTAAGGAGCCTCTTCAGTGTAAACACCAGCGCACCATCTCAACACGGATGGAGCGACTCCACAGATACCGAAGACCTGCTAGGCCCACGAGGAGAAGACGCTGCTCCGTCAATGGTACATGCTGCCTGGGATAGCCACAGCCACAAGAGTGATCCACACGCCAGCGCGCACACGGATGCACCACAACAGGCTCGCAATCCAGGTACACCCACGCGGGAGAAAACAGCCCCTCACACTGGCCAGCAGCCATCACGCATCCACACGAAGGAAGAGGCGACCGCACAGACCGTCCCAGCAACTACCTCAGAACGGGGCAAACGCGCCGACGTCTCAGGTCTGACAGACATAGCCAAGTACATGATCCGGCGCGACTTGGTGCACGCAGGACTCATCAGCTTCGACGACCGCCCTGAGAACTACCGGACGTGGAAGTTCACGTTCAAAGACGCAATCGACAGCTTGGACTTCTCAGCAAGGGAAGAGCTCAACCTGTTAGTTAAGTTCTTGGGGAACGTATCCAGGGAGCAAGCGCAGAGACTTCGGACGGCAAACGCACATCAACCCCAAGTAGGTCTGGACCTAGTGTGGGAAAGGCTAGAAGAGACCTATGGTAGCCCTGAAGCAGTCGAGGATTCACTCTTCAAAAGAATCGAGAGCTTCCCCAAGATCACGAATAAAGACTACTCGAAGTTACGAGATCTTGGAGACCTGCTGCAAGAACTGGAGTTCGCAAGGAAAGACCATTCCTTAATAGGTCTCAACGCCCTAGATTCAGCTCGTGGAGTGAGACCCATCCTGGAGAAGCTACCCTTCAACCTCCAAGAAAGGTGGCTTTCAAAAGGTTCCAAATACAAAAGGGAGAAGCAGGTTGTCTTCCCCCCATTCTCATTCTTCGTGAGCTTCATCTGCGAAGCGGCAAAGACAAGAAACGACCCCAGCTTCGTCTTAGGGGCGCAAACCACATCCAGCGTTAGCCACCCGAGGAACGAAAGGTCAACAGCAAGGTGCAAGGACTCCAGAACACCCATCTCGGTCCACAGGACGGACGTGCCCCCTACGACCCACGCGAGTCCCAGCCAGACGGCCGACAGGGACAAAAAACCAAGGGACCTTAACAAAGAATGCCCTATCCACAAAAAGCCGCATCCACTTAACAAGTGCTTCGGATTCAGGATGAAACCCATAGAGGAGCGAAAGAACCTACTCAGGGAATGGGGAGCCTGTTTCAAATGTTGTGCTTCCACAACTCATTTATTCAAGGACTGCAAAGAAGCTATGAAATGCACAGAGTGCGATAGCGACAGGCACATAGCCGCTCTACACCCGGAAGCTATGAAGCCCAAAGCAAGCAAAGCCCCTAACCCTCCGACAAAGCAGGGCGGGGAGGAAGAAGTGGGAGACACACCCCCCCCGACGTCAGTAGCATCCAAATGCACAGAAGTATGCGGAGAAGGAGACGACGGTAGATCTTGCTCTAAAATATGTCTGGTAGCAGTGCACCCAGAGGGACAACCCCAAAGAGCCAAACGGATGTATGCAATCATCGACGACCAGAGCAACCGATCGCTGGTCAGGTCAGAATTCTTCGATATGTTCGGCATACAAGACAGTACTTCTCCTTACACTCTCAGAACGTGCGCAGGGCGAATGGAGACTACAGGGAGAAGAGTGAATGGCTACACCATATGCTCAATAGACGGCAAAGTGAGCATGCCCCTTCCCACACTCATCGAGTGCAATCACATGGCGGAAGATAGGACTGAGATCCCCACGCCAGACGTGGCGCGACACCATCCCCATCTAAAAACCATTGCCGATCACATCCCACCACTAGACGAAGATGCCCAGATCCTGCTGCTACTTGGCAGAGACATCATGAGAGCACACAAGATCCGCGAACAGCGAAATGGGGACCACAACGGCCCAAGCGCCCAAAGGCTCGATCTAGGATGGGTGGTAGTTGGAGAAGTATGCATAGACAGGATACGAGGACCCGACAACGTAGGCGCCCTACAGACGAACTTGTTGGAGAACGGTCGTATATCTCACTTCAAACCTTGTCCGAACCACTTTCAGGTCCACGAGAAGCTCGAGACCAAAAGGAACTACGGAGACGCGCCTGTGGCAAGAAAATACCCCAATGACCTAGGGAGTACAGTGTTCCAGACAACAAAGGACGACGACAAACAGGCGCCATCAATGGAAGACAAAGAATTCTTGAGGTTAATGGATAAGGAGCTCTTCAAGGACGAATTGGGCAGTTGGGTGGCCCCACTACCTTTCCGCTCGCCAAGAAGACGCCTCCCAAACAACAGAGACCATGCTATGTCTAGGCTCGCTTCGCTCCGCCGTAACCTACAAAGGAAACCGGAGACCAAGGAACACTTTGTGGCCTTCATGCAAAAAATCTTCCACAGTGGCCATGCAGAGTCGGCGCCCCCAATGAAAGAAGGCGAAGAATGCTGGTACCTCCCGTCGTTTGGCGTCTACCACCCCCAGAAACCTGGCCAAATCCGAGTGGTATTCGACTCCAGCGCTCAGCATCAGGGAGTCTCCCTAAACGATGTTCTCCTCACCGGGCCGGATCTGACGAACAGTCTTCTGGGAGTGCTGATCCGCTTCCGCAAGGAACCTATCGCCGTAACCGCAGACATTCAACAGATGTTCCACTGCTTCCTTGTGCGAGAAGACAACCGTAACTACCTAAGATTCCTGTGGTACCAAGATGACGACGTAGAAAAAGAAATCACGGAGTACCGCATGAAAGTGCATGTCTTCGGGAACAGCCCATCACCTGCAGTGGCAGCCTACGGCCTCAGAAGAACGGCCCAAGACGGAGAAGCAGAGTTCGGGAAAGACGCCAGGAGCTTCGTCGAAAGAGACTTCTATGTGGACGACGGATTAAAATCAGTTCCCACCGAAGAAGAAGCCGTAGATCTACTCAAGAGGACACAAAAGATGTTAGCGAAGGCCAACCTAAGGTTGCACAAAATAGCTTCCAACAGTGCCACAGTGATGAAGGCGTTTCACGCAGATGATCAAGCACCAGATCTCAAGAATTTGGATCTGGGGACCGACACGCCTCCCATACAGCGGAGCCTGGGGATAAGCTGGAATCTTAAAACAGACACCTTTACGTTCCAGGTAGCCATCGAAGAAAAACCCTTCACACGTCGCGGAGTCCTGTCCACCGTTAACAGTCTCTACGACCCGCTAGGATTCGTGGCTCCTGTCACTATACAAGGGAAATCCCTCCTCAGAGAAATGTCCTTCGAAAAACAGGAATGGGACACCCCACTACCTCCAGAAAAACGGAAAGAGTGGGAAACGTGGAAATACTCCTTGAAGGCCCTCGAGCAACTTCAAATCCCACGCCCCTATTCACCTATATCTCTCACCGCCGCACACAGCAAAGAGCTTTGCGTGTTCTCAGATGCCTCCACCAAAGCTATAGCAGCGGTGGCCTACCTAAAAACCACGGACGTGGATGGAAGTTGCCACATCAGGTTCATCCTTGGCAAAGCTAAGCTGGCGCCACAACCTGACCATACTATACCCAGACTCGAGCTGTGTGGTGCAGTGCTAGCAGTAGAACTGGCGGAGCTTATCGAGAATGAGATGGACAGCAAACCAGATGCCGTCAAACTCTACACAGATAGCAAGGTGGTACTGGGATACATCTACAATAAGAAAAGGAGATTCTACGTATACGTAGCTAACCGCGTAGAAAGAATCAGGAAGTCAACCCAACCAGAACAATGGCACCACGTGCCCACAGAGCAAAATCCCGCAGATCACGCCACCAGATCAGTACCCGCATCTCAACTGCAGAATACGTCGTGGCTCACAGGACCAATGTTTCTTGCGCAGCCTGCGGAAACGCTACCAACCCCAGTTGACGATTTTGAACTAGTGGATCCCGAAAAGGATACGGAGATAAGGCCCCCACAAGTATCCGTGGTACTCACCAATGTATCGCACAAAAACGCATTCGGATCACATCGATTCCAACGCTTCTCAAAGTGGACGGCCCTTCTGCGAACAGTAGCCCATCTCGGGCATATAGCCTCCTCCTTCCGCCAGACACCAGACGGTAAAACTACCGGTTGCCACGGCTGGCACATCTGCAAAGAGCTGCGCACCGTAGAGGAAATTACAAAGGCTAAGGAAACTGTTCTCAGTCATGTTCAAAGGGAAACATATGCGGAAGAGATCAATTGCATTCGCGGAAAGAAGAGTGTTAACAAAAACAGTCCACTTTGGAAGTTGAATCCCTTCATCGACAACGACGGCCTCATGAGAGTAGGAGGCCGCCTCAATAAGTCCCAACTGAGCAGGGAGGAAAGCAACCCTCTTATCATCCCTGGCCGGCATCACATCGCCACTTTGTTGGTGCGCCACTACCACGAACAAGTCATGCATCAGGGACGACACTTCACCGAAGGCGCCATTAGGGCGGCGGGCATTTGGGTCGTTGGCATGAAAAGGTGCGTGGCCAGTAATCTCCACAAATGTGTTAGGTGCCGAATGCTGAGAGGCAAAAGCCAAGACCAAAGGATGGCGGATCTACCCGTCGACAGACTTAATACAGAACCCCCCTTTACCTATGTAGGACTTGATGTATTTGGGCCCTGGATGGTCATCTCGCGTAGAACTAGGGGCGGACTAGCAAACAGCAAACGATGGGCGGTACTCTTCACCTGCATGAGTACACGAGCTATACACATCGAGGTTATAGAATCTATGGATGCTTCAAGCTTCATAAATGCCCTCAGAAGGTTCTTTGCAGTCAGAGGACCAGTTAAACAAATACGCTCCGATTGTGGTACCAATTTCGTTGGAGCATGCAAGGAATTACAAATAGACACTAAAGATAATAGAGACAATAGTATCAAAAGATACTTGCGCGACCAAGAGTGCACGTGGACATTCAATCCTCCTCACTCCTCTCACATGGGCGGAGCATGGGAACGCATGATCGGGGTAGTCCGGCGTATCTTGGACTCTATGATGCTAAAAAGCAACCTGACTCGACTCACTCACGAAGTGTTAACCACATTCATGGCCGAAATATCAGCGATAATCAATGCTAGGCCTTTGATTCCAGTGTCAACGGATCCAGAATCGCCAAGTATTTTGACGCCAGCAATGCTGCTAACCCAGAAAGTAGGGAACATCCCCACCCCAGTCGAAGGCTTCCACTCTAAAGATATGTACAAGCGACAGTGGAGACAGGTGCAGCATTTGGCTAACACATTTTGGGATCGCTGGAGACGCGAGTATCTAGTGACACTCCAAGAACGCCATAAATGGCAAACGGTTAAACCGGACATCCAAGTAGGAGACGTGGTTTTGTTGAAAGACAAACAGGTCGAGTCCCAGCCAGACGGCCGACAGGGACAAAAAACCAAGGGACCTTAACAAAGAATGCCCTATCCACAAAAAGCCGCATCCACTTAACAAGTGCTTCGGATTCAGGATGAAACCCATAGAGGAGCGAAAGAACCTACTCAGGGAATGGGGAGCCTGTTTCAAATGTTGTGCTTCCACAACTCATTTATTCAAGGACTGCAAAGAAGCTATGAAATGCACAGAGTGCGATAGCGACAGGCACATAGCCGCTCTACACCCGGAAGCTATGAAGCCCAAAGCAAGCAAAGCCCCTAACCCTCCGACAAAGCAGGGCGGGGAGGAAGAAGTGGGAGACACACCCCCCCCGACGTCAGTAGCATCCAAATGCACAGAAGTATGCGGAGAAGGAGACGACGGTAGATCTTGCTCTAAAATATGTCTGGTAGCAGTGCACCCAGAGGGACAACCCCAAAGAGCCAAACGGATGTATGCAATCATCGACGACCAGAGCAACCGATCGCTGGTCAGGTCAGAATTCTTCGATATGTTCGGCATACAAGACAGTACTTCTCCTTACACTCTCAGAACGTGCGCAGGGCGAATGGAGACTACAGGGAGAAGAGTGAATGGCTACACCATATGCTCAATAGACGGCAAAGTGAGCATGCCCCTTCCCACACTCATCGAGTGCAATCACATGGCGGAAGATAGGACTGAGATCCCCACGCCAGACGTGGCGCGACACCATCCCCATCTAAAAACCATTGCCGATCACATCCCACCACTAGACGAAGATGCCCAGATCCTGCTGCTACTTGGCAGAGACATCATGAGAGCACACAAGATCCGCGAACAGCGAAATGGGGACCACAACGGCCCAAGCGCCCAAAGGCTCGATCTAGGATGGGTGGTAGTTGGAGAAGTATGCATAGACAGGATACGAGGACCCGACAACGTAGGCGCCCTACAGACGAACTTGTTGGAGAACGGTCGTATATCTCACTTCAAACCTTGTCCGAACCACTTTCAGGTCCACGAGAAGCTCGAGACCAAAAGGAACTACGGAGACGCGCCTGTGGCAAGAAAATACCCCAATGACCTAGGGAGTACGGTGTTCCAGACAACAAAGGACGACGACAAACAGGCGCCATCAATGGAAGACAAAGAATTCTTGAGGTTAATGGATAAGGAGCTCTTCAAGGACGAATTGGGCAGTTGGGTGGCCCCACTACCTTTCCGCTCGCCAAGAAGACGCCTCCCAAACAACAGAGACCATGCTATGTCTAGGCTCGCTTCGCTCCGCCGTAACCTACAAAGGAAACCGGAGACCAAGGAACACTTTGTGGCCTTCATGCAAAAAATCTTCCACAGTGGCCATGCAGAGTCGGCGCCCCCAATGAAAGAAGGCGAAGAATGCTGGTACCTCCCGTCGTTTGGCGTCTACCACCCCCAGAAACCTGGCCAAATCCGAGTGGTATTCGACTCCAGCGCTCAGCATCAGGGAGTCTCCCTAAACGATGTTCTCCTCACCGGGCCGGATCTGACGAACAGTCTTCTGGGAGTGCTGATCCGCTTCCGCAAGGAACCTATCGCCGTAACCGCAGACATTCAACAGATGTTCCACTGCTTCCTTGTGCGAGAAGACAACCGTAACTACCTAAGATTCCTGTGGTACCAAGATGACGACGTAGAAAAAGAAATCACGGAGTACCGCATGAAAGTGCATGTCTTCGGGAACAGCCCATCACCTGCAGTGGCAGCCTACGGCCTCAGAAGAACGGCCCAAGACGGAGAAGCAGAGTTCGGGAAAGACGCCAGGAGCTTCGTCGAAAGAGACTTCTATGTGGACGACGGATTAAAATCAGTTCCCACCGAAGAAGAAGCCGTAGATCTACTCAAGAGGACACAAAAGATGTTAGCGAAGGCCAACCTAAGGTTGCACAAAATAGCTTCCAACAGTGCCACAGTGATGAAGGCGTTTCACGCAGATGATCAAGCACCAGATCTCAAGAATTTGGATCTGGGGACCGACACGCCTCCCATACAGCGGAGCCTGGGAATAAGCTGGAATCTTAAAACAGACACCTTTACGTTCCAGGTAGCCATCGAAGAAAAACCCTTCACACGTCGCGGAGTCCTGTCCACCGTTAACAGTCTCTACGACCCGCTAGGATTCGTGGCTCCTGTCACTATACAAGGGAAATCCCTCCTCAGAGAAATGTCCTTCGAAAAACAGGAATGGGACACCCCACTACCTCCAGAAAAACGGAAAGAGTGGGAAACGTGGAAATACTCCTTGAAGGCCCTCGAGCAACTTCAAATCCCACGCCCCTATTCACCTATATCTCTCACCGCCGCACACAGCAAAGAGCTTTGCGTGTTCTCAGATGCCTCCACCAAAGCTATAGCAGCGGTGGCCTACCTAAAAACCACGGACGTGGATGGAAGTTGCCACATCAGGTTCATCCTTGGCAAAGCTAAGCTGGCGCCACAACCTGACCATACTATACCCAGACTCGAGCTGTGTGGTGCAGTGCTAGCAGTAGAACTGGCGGAGCTTATCGAGAATGAGATGGACAGCAAACCAGATGCCGTCAAACTCTACACAGATAGCAAGGTGGTACTGGGATACATCTACAATAAGAAAAGGAGATTCTACGTATACGTAGCTAACCGCGTAGAAAGAATCAGGAAGTCAACCCAACCAGAACAATGGCACCACGTGCCCACAGAGCAAAATCCCGCAGATCACGCCACCAGATCAGTACCCGCATCTCAACTGCAGAATACGTCGTGGCTCACAGGACCAATGTTTCTTGCGCAGCCTGCGGAAACGCTACCAACCCCAGTTGACGATTTTGAACTAGTGGATCCCGAAAAGGATACGGAGATAAGGCCCCCACAAGTATCCGTGGTACTCACCAATGTATCGCACAAAAACGCATTCGGATCACATCGATTCCAACGCTTCTCAAAGTGGACGGCCCTTCTGCGAACAGTAGCCCATCTCGGGCATATAGCCTCCTCCTTCCGCCAGACACCAGACGGTAAAACTACCGGTTGCCACGGCTGGCACATCTGCAAAGAGCTGCGCACCGTAGAGGAAATTACAAAGGCTAAGGAAACTGTTCTCAGTCATGTTCAAAGGGAAACATATGCGGAAGAGATCAATTGCATTCGCGGAAAGAAGAGTGTTAACAAAAACAGTCCACTTTGGAAGTTGAATCCCTTCATCGACAACGACGGCCTCATGAGAGTAGGAGGCCGCCTCAATAAGTCCCAACTGAGCAGGGACGAAAGCCACCCTCTTATCATCCCTGGCCGGCATCACATCGCCACTTTGTTGGTGCGCCACTACCACGAACAAGTCATGCATCAGGGACGACACTTCACCGAAGGCGCCATTAGGGCGGCGGGCATTTGGGTCGTTGGCATGAAAAGGTGCGTGGCCAGTAATCTCCACAAATGTGTTAGGTGCCGAATGCTGAGAGGCAAAAGCCAAGACCAAAGGATGGCGGATCTACCTGTCGACAGACTTAATACAGAACCCCCCTTTACCTATGTAGGACTTGATGTATTTGGGCCCTGGATGGTCATCTCGCGTAGAACTAGGGGCGGACTAGCAAACAGCAAACGATGGGCGGTACTCTTCACCTGCATGAGTATGCGAGCGATACACATCGAGGTTATAGAATCTATGGATGCTTCAAGCTTCATAAATGCCCTCAGAAGGTTCTTTGCAGTCAGAGGACCAGTTAAACAAATACGCTCCGATTGTGGTACCAATTTCGTTGGAGCATGTAAGGAATTACAAATAGACAATAAAGACAATAGTATCAAAAGATACTTGCGCGACCAAGAGTGCCGTGGACTTTTAAGAGACATTGTGGTGCATCAAGCTAACCAAGAGCTACGCACCCACCTGGCTTCCCTTACTGGAAAGCCTGGCCAAAGGACTTTGATGCCAGTGGTACCGACCGGTATCACGTTGCTATGGAAATATGGACCTTTGCAGTATATCGTTATGTTGTATGTATTGCACATATGTTCCACATAGCTTGTTATATAGTGGTATCTCCAGATACCAGACGGGGAGTGTCCTGGAACTAGATTCCATATTCCTCTGTCTTCCCCTTTAGTTATCTACCTGGAGTCATTCACACACCATTCGTGACCCTGGCTTCAGGATAATAGTCTTGTGAACACCGTGAATGCAAACAAATGTGTTAATTTAACAAGATCACAATCCTTTCTTAGAACATATTTTCTTATCACTTTGGTATTTCAGGTTGGTGTTAAAGGATATTAACCACTTGTACCATATGCTTGTTTGTTTGTTTGCTTGTTTGTTCTTTTGCTCACCTTTCAGAATGACAAGTCATTATTTACCACTCGATAATTGCTACATTAAACATTATTTGGTCACTGTAGATGGAGAAAATTGATCAATTAGTTGTGACTAAATATAGAGCATATTAAAAAATTACACTAATCAGAAGCATCCAAGAATGGGAACTAGTAATCAGAACTTTTTAAAGAATTCAATCTAGTACCATTTTCAACATTAGTTGTATAATGTGTTACCAGAAGCAGTAGGTAATATAGGTTCTTCATTAGGATTTGTCCTAATAAGAAAACAAAAGCCAAATTGAGAAAAAAAAAATTCATGTAGAAACATGGACAAAATAAGCAGTGTCCATATTTTAATTTCTGTCGAGGGTGGCATCTTACCTTTTATATTACTGCTTCAGGGACTGCCAGCTTCCCAAAATACTTACCTCCAAAATGTGCCCACGTTAGAATCCCTGGCTGAATAAACAATATGGAGGTTTAAATCGGTCATGGCACGGGAGCCAATAGGAAGCCTTGCTATTGGCATGTGTGTCGCCAGAGTTTTAGGAATCATGGAGTGTTTGCAGCATCTATGGTGTTAAGTATCTCAGGAAGCAAGGAGTCTCCAGAGCTGAAATTAACACAGTTTAGCTTCAGGGACCCACTGATTCATATAGTACCTATTTTTTCCCATTGCTTGGAATGCTCCTTTAAATTGTATAGGAAAGAAAATGGGCGATACACAAAACATTGACAACTGTACTGAAAATAAAATCATGTATGTAGCGCACTTTCCCCAACCCCCTGGGAGATATGGCGGCTACTGTGTGTGTGGTGCATTACCTATGGCTCACAGGAGGCCTGAACATCCGCTGCTGGGAGCCTGGGGTGTACCTGATAGATCTGGTGACAGCGCCTCCACCTGCGCGGGATCCGAACAGTGTTGGATAACCCCATGCAGGACAGTATATAATAATACACAATGGTCTGGTATAACAAATTTACTGAACGCGCAAGAATAATAACAGAACCACTCAGGCTTCGCAGGGCCATAACCCAACATCGTATCCACAACATAGTGTCCACACCCTGGTGGGGTTTGCCCCAAAGTACTGAGGTGCCCCATGGGCACCCAACCACCCTGGGGTCCACAGAATCAACCCACCCAAAGTGTGTGACAGAACTGCCCACACCCGCGTGTAACTGTTGGTGCACTTGTAGAATGGTGGTATACATGCCGGGTACTCCAACACCCGGTAGCACCAACTGAAGATAAGGGATCCGCTGATCCAGCAACGTTGTCCGCGATGGCATCATCCTCCACGTGTGGTGGTATCCGGTTGGAGTGTCCCACCGTGAAGATAGTCTGTGCCTTTCGGTGGTTGTCTGGTCCCAGACCACAGGCCACAACTGCTGCACGGCGTTCTGCTGTATCCCTGACAATAATGATGCTAAGCGGGGCAGTGTCCCTGTCTAAGGGCCTGTCCCTATAGCAGCCACAAGCTATGTGGGAGTCGGGACCTAGCTGGGGCCTAACATGGGGTCCCAGGCCTAGTGCAGTGGCCTACTGATGGCCTACACCTACACCCTTTCCCTCTGATGTAACAGCTCCGACTGGCGTGGTCTCTGAAACGCCAAAATGTATCCATCAGACCTCGGGAATACTGAAGTGCTATTGGCTATATCGCCCCATCTCACTAGCAGCCCCTGGGGCTGCTGGGGATTGTAGTTCCCTGTCGGAGCTGAATTGTAATGGCCGCCGCTCTGTCTACTGTATGCTCATTGCGCATGCACAACTCCCCTTCGCATGCGCGCTCACTCAACATGGTTGCGCCCTTTACCACTATTTTATGGTTTGTCCCTCCCCCTTTTCTCTGTGCCTAGGTCATCTACGAGATATAGATATATCACTGTGTATTTTGTCATATTGTATTGTATTGCATTGTATGTCTTTATTTTTATAGCGCCATTAATGTACATAGCGCTTCACAGTACTAATACATGGGGTAATCAAATAAATAACAGATAATATAAATAACAGATCATGGGAATAAGTGCTTTAGACATAAAAGTAACATTTCGGAAGAGGAGTCCCTGCCCCGAGGAGCTTACAGTCTAATTGGTAGGGAGAACGTACAGAGACAGTAGGAGGGAGTTCTGGTAAGTGCGTCTGCAGGGGGCCAAGCTTTATGTATCGTGTTCAGAATATCCACAGTGCTATTCATATGCTTCTTTAAGCAAGTGTGTCTTAAGGTGGGTCTTAAAGGTGGATAGAGAGGGTGCTAGTCGGGTACTGAGGGGAAGGGCATTCAGAGGTGTGGGGCAGAAAGTGAGAAAGGTTTAAGGCGGGAGAGGGCTTTAGATACAAAGGGGGTAGAAAGAAGACATCCTTGAGCAGAACGCAAGAGTCGGGGTGGTGCATAGCGAGAAATTAGGGATGAGATGTAAGGAGGGGCAGAAGAGTGTAAAGCTTTAAAAGTGAGGAGAAGAATGGAATGTGAGATGCGGGATTTGATCGGAAGCCAGGAGAGGGTTTTCATGAGGGGAGATGCTGAGACAGATCTAGGAAAGAGTAGAGTGATTCTGGCAGCAGCGTTTAGGATAGATTGTAGGGGAGACAGGTGAGAGGCAGGAAGGCCGGACATCAGGAGGTTACAGTAATCAAGACGGGAGAGAATGAGGGCCTGAGTCAGCGTTTTAGCAGTCGAGCAACAGAGGAAAGGGCGTATCTTTGTTATATTGCAGAGGAAAAAGCGACAAGTTTTAGAAATGTTTTGAATGTGAGGGGCGAAATGTGATGAAGAGGTAGACCGCGTGTGACCCCTAGGCAGCGTGCTTGGGCTACTGGTGAATGATTGTAGTTCCAACAGTAATGTGGAAGGAGGTAGTAGGGCCAGGTTTGGGAGGAAGTATGAGGAGCTCTGTTTTAGCCATGTTGAGTTTAAGGCGGCGGAGGGCCATCCAGGATGATATAGCAGATAGGATGTAGCTTCCGGCCTCCCTTTGTGTTTTGTTTTTTGGATTATGATGTAGAAGAAAATTTAAATACATTTTCCAATCTTCTGTTTTAGCTGGGGTTTTTTACGGCAACCTGAAAATTGGAAGGAAGAAAAGTTGATGCACCGTATGAGGAGGCCAGAGCCAGCAGAGAGGGGTGGATAGATACTGGCAGTATTGAGACTCGTACAATAACAGTCATTACGGAGACCTGCACAGTGTCTAAATGCAGTTTTTAGGGTGTGTGGAAATCAAGGTATTGTTCAAAAAGTAAAAAAGATTTGTTTTACTACTTTTTATTTCAAATTCTAGCATAGGAGATATAGATATAGATCAGGGGTGGGCAACCTATTTTTCAATGTAGATTGAACGTGAGTCAAAAAGATTGAAAATAGATAGAGTATACTTGGGGGTTATTTATTAAACTAGAATAATGCCCCTGCACTATTACAGTTTAATGAATAACCTCCTTTGTCATGTGAGAATAGAGTAACACCGTGATAGTCGGGAACCAGAGTGGAGTTAAGAGGAATGGCAGGTTGGTGGACATAGGGATAGAGGTATGGGAGCCTGGCAGTACCTTGCTGCAAAAATACAACCACACATGCCCGTGGGGAAGACTGGTTGTCACGGGAGACCAGGACTTTTTACAAATTTATACTGGGATCATTCACTAGGCAAAACAAGGTAGAAAAACAAAATTAAGTTTATTTGGGTAAACCCGCGTATACACAATGAATACACAAAATATAGACGAAATACACACTTACTGAGGGTCTAGGGGTGAAATCTAGGCTCAAATAGGTGCAGGGCGCCTGGTTCAGAATGCTTACCCTGACCGGGAAATCCATCCCGGCTTCCTGGTCCCCTTTTCGGCTGAAGTTCCAAGCTGCGACCGCTACGTTCGATTTTCAGAACTTGGTTCTGACGCCTGACTTAGTCTCTAGCTTCAAAACTAAGCCGGTTGCTCTGCTATTCATGACAGAGCAAGTTTGAAAAGCCCGCCCTAGCTTTATCGACATAAGTCACTAGATCAGGGGTGGGCAACCTATTTTTCAATGTAGCCACAGGTGTGGCGAATTATAAGTGAAAATAGCCACACCATGCAAAAATTTAAAACACAGTGTGTGTGCGCGTATATATATATATATATATATATATACATACGCACGCACGCACGCACGCACGCACGCACACACACATTTTTGTCCCGACGGCGGCCATCTTGGATTGGCTTTGTATCATGTATCCCAGTTGACTGTGGTCACAGATGCAGCGCATTAATCCCACGTCACCAGAGCCCATTATACACCACCAATGAAGAGCTAACAGACTGTATTTAAGAGCAAGTGTAGGATAGGGTGCCAGCATCCTGACGAAGCTAGTTCTCTAGCGAAACGCGTCGAATCGAGGCAGAAACTAAGACACATGGAGGAGAGATGCTGAGCTGTTTGTTGCTTCTTGCGGCTGCAATTAGGAGCACCTGTGGCGGAGCGTCTCCATTCCAAACCTAATCGCGATTCCTGGAGAGGAAGGGGCGGTGAGATCATCATATGCCTGAACCTCTGATTCCTTATTGCCTGATAAGTTCTTATACTTTGTAAGTGAGCTCTTGTGAAGTGTTTTTTAATTCATTAAATTGTTGCACAGTTCGCGCTATGGTGTGTTCTTGTCCTCTGCTGTAGTGCACCCTATCCATCCCATCCTGGTCCCCAGACGTCCCTCTACGTGGGACTACTGTTCGTGTACACTTTGTGTGAAATGCTTTTACTCGCTGTCTGCTTGTGAGTTTAACCTTTGCAGAATTTCATAGGATTATCATTTTTGTGCTTTACAGTACTGTACTATTTTTGTGATCTCTCTTTTACATGTGCATGGTGTCCCGCTACCTTGTCACCTCTACCCACCCCTATCAATATTGCCTGGGGAGGTGGTTTGGCTATACTCTGCAACTGCAGACAGCTATCGGGACTCTCAATGCCAGTGCGAATGCGAGTGATGTCATCTGGATGTGACGTGACAAGCGGGTCTGCGAACAAAGCAACTGCTGTCGTGACGGCGGCATCTGAGCCCTGAGAGTGTACTGTGGATTCTCCAGATTGGGATCCAGCACCGAGGGAGAGACAAAGTTGCTATCAACGTTGATTGCTGGCCGCCCTGTCGTGAGTAGGATTCCAATTTTTACATCTCCGGATAGGATCTCCACAGTTCATGTTCTTCATGTCCATTTAGACATTTGTTTTGTCTTTATATAGGTTTTTATTCTTAGTGTTAAATAGCACCAGTTTTTTGAGTCATTCTGTGTTATGTGAGTGTTTGGTTGTAAGATGTTGTGTTTCTTTTAATTTAATTGTTTTATACCAGTGTTGCACTATGATTTTTTTTCTTTGTTTTTTTCCACATGTCATGAGACATCTATCAAGAATCATCTGATTTTGATTGGACACTAAGATTGGTGACAATGGATTTGTGACCACTTTAGGTGTTGTATGGTAAATCTAGGCGCCAGTTATTTTGTGTTTTCCATGTGTGTATTTTGACCTGTATTGGTCATAACTTCCAGGCAGCCTAGACCTTTAATATAGAGGTTTAATTTTGTAATCACTTTAGTATCAATTTATACTATATTATTTTAAGCATTAGCGCTGTAAGCACTTATTTTCTTTAGTTTGGATAAACTGTATGCATATGTGGCTGGTCTCATATTTGTGCGTTGTTAGACTATTATAGAAATTATAAATGCGGCATGATTTTTTTGCAGCATATTTCTCAAATGTTTTTTCCCCTCTATATATGTGTAAATGGTACATTTTTGTAGTTGTTGGAAAATCATTGATCCTTCAATAACATTTCTAAAAAAACATAAACGTTATGGTTAGGAACTTTTACTGGTGTTTTATTTATGGTTTCCAACATTTTTCTAGTTTGACATCGCTGAAACTTTGTGCCTTTAGTTAGAAAAAAAAATAAGGAAAAATTCAAAATGAAAAAATAAGCAGGAACTTTTTATTGACACTTTTATGAAACTTTCGAACTTTTAACTTTTCCATGAGCTTGCAGATTTTTTAATCTGCAAACTCAAAAGTTTCCCCAGTTAATTAAAATGAATGAGGATTACCCTCTCATGTTTGGCTTGAACTTTTCTCATTAATGAACTTCAAATATCATGAAGGTTAGACTTTGAACCAGCGAACCTGCACATCCTTAAATAAAAGTACAGTATGTATCTCCTATATAAATACAGAACTCCATTCGTATTCAGAGCAAAGCATGGGGTATTTTTATGGCATGGAGATTGCATAGTCACAATCATTATCACGTTATGGTTCATTTTGTTTATTTCCAGTGTTTGAGGGCATGTTTTAAGTTAATGTCTCAAACAGGGACACACGTGACACTGTATTTGGTGATATGTGCATTTAATAACTAGTATTACAGTATTAGTGTGAGCAATAGAAATATAAAACATGCTCTTCACAAGTTTGTAGTTATATGCAGCTTACTCTCTCCTATGATGGTCTCTCTTTCTCTCACACTCCACTGCCCAATGGCCAGGGTGGAGAGGTAAGTTTCCTCCTCTCCTCACATTGCCAGTATCAGCCTTGCCCTATGCATTCTGTTTATTTCTGTTTATTTGAGGTTCACACTGCCTAGCTTCTATACCCTCTCTCTCTCTTCATGTGGCAGTCATCTACAGACCACCGACTTCTATAGCCTCTACCTCCTCTTTTCTCTCTGACTTCAAATCCTGGATTTCATTCTTTCTCTCCTCTTACTCTCCTATCCTTTTACTTGGGGACTTCAACTGTCATATTAAGAATTTCTCAGTTTCTTGGGCATCTTGCCTTCTCTCCTTTAAAACCTCCTTTAGTCTTCATCAGTGTACCAATTCCAGCACTCACAGTGATTTTCACTATCTAGATCAGGTTTTTACTAAAAACTATTTTCTTTGTCTCTCCCTTTTCGCTCTCTGACCATCACCTCCTATCATTCAACACCACTCATTCCCTCATCCCCCTCCTACCATTCTATTACATTAATCTTTTGACCTTTGCTCGATTGACCTCACTGCTATTGTATCTACCATGAACACTAACATCTCTTATTTCTCTCCTTCCTCTGAATCTGACAATCCTGAAAACTCTAATAACATTCTCTCCTCTTCTCTTGATATATATGGCCCTTCTTGGCTCAGACTCACTTGTCCCATTAACCCACGGCCTTTGCTAAATTAACAAACACGCTCCCTTCGCAACTGCACTCATTCCTCTGAATGTCTTTGGAAGAAATCTCATACTCATACATTTCTCCTGTCCTGTTTAGCTGTGCACTCTCTAAGGCGAAGCAACGCTATGTTTCCTCACTCATCAACACTTACACATCCAATCCAAACAATTTTTTTCATGTATTTATCTCCCTCCTCCAACCTTCTCCTCTGACTTCCCATCCTTTCTTCACTTCTACTCAAGCTTTTGATGACTACTTTAAAGGCAAGGTGGATATTATCCACAAGGCGATTACATCTGTCCCTTCCAGCTCCACTTTGCATATACCTAAATCTCCTTCTTCCACTTGTGACTCCTTTTCTCTTGATACAGTGTTTAAAGTTACTAAGATTATTTTCTCTTCTCCCTTTACCACTTGCCCTCTCAATCCTATGCCTTCACAACTTTTACTCCTGTTTTTGTCCTGACTCTTACCCACAACTTCAATTCCTCAATGTCCTCTGTCATTTTCCCCTTGTTCTTTAAGCATGCAGTAGTCACATCTACAGGTGCGCCGATGAGAATTCTAAAGCTTGACTTGGAAAATCTGGGGCAATAACCAACAAGACCCAGGTACATGCTGGGTACATGCTGCAACATTTCAGTGACATTTCTGCAGAGACAAATGGCCTATCAGATTAACATAGCAGGGGTCCCTGGCAGTCCCATTCAGTTTGAATGGGACAACCAGGGACCCCCGCTGTTAATCCGATGGGCCATTAGTCTGTCTGCAGAAATGTCACTGAAATGTTGCAGCATGTACCCAGCATGTACCCAGCATGTACCCAGCATGTACCCAGCATGTACCCAGCATGTACCCAGCATGTACCTGGGTCTTGTTGGTGATTGCTCCAGATTTGTTTTAGAATACTCGTCGGCCCTACAGTAGTGTGGAATTAAAAAGCTAGTGATTGATTCTATGAATAGCAAAAATTGTTATGCAAGCCCATGTCGAGAAACAAAACAAAAAAATGTTTGTTTTTTTTCAGACTTGAAATTCACATTGAATGAGAAGTCATTCTCGCCAAAGCCTCATATGCATTTCAACGAGGTTCCAACGAGACACACACACGCATGCGCCTAAATGTGATGGCACGCATATGCGTTTCAACAAGGTTCCAATGAGACATACACGCATGCGCCTAAATGTGATGACACACATATGCGTTTTGAAAGTATTGCATAATAAATAATACATATAGAATAAAAGATATACACTTGTATTTTTTGGGGTTTCTTAGCAGAGTTAATTACACATGCAAGCATACTATATAAGGCTTTCTAAAAAGCTCACAATTATTCTATCCTAATCAATACAAATTGCACTGTAACTCTAAATGTTTTGCCTAATTGGATTTTAAATCAGATTAACAATGCACAAGCAACGTTTTAAAAAAGCGATATTAGAGGTCCATTTAAATCCCTCTTTTTGCCTTTTTCAGCTTGATGTTAAAGTTTATTTTCTGGGTAAAACAAATGATGCTATTATTTCCTGTACTGCGCATGCGTCAAGTCGTGTCATTGGGAATTAAAGCAGCAGTTCAAGCAATATCCTACAGTACATGTGCATCTGTATGATGAGAACAAACTTCTGATAGGCTCTGGCTCTTGAGCCCCGCCCTCTCCCTAGCTGTCCCCTTATTGTATCTACTGTAGTAACTGCTCAGTCAATCATATTGCAGGACTACATTTTCCATAATTGTGCAAGAATTGAATTAAATAAAATAACCCTGAGCAAAGCGATTGATTACAGGAGAATTGACCGATCTGCAGCTTACTGTAGCTAATCACTTGTCTGTGTGCATATTGTATTGATGCACATACTGTAATGTATTGTTTTAAAAAAAAATAATATATTTTTTTAAATGGCAGCTTGAACTGCAGCTAAAAACAATACTTTACTGTACACTGTAATAACCTTCATTATAAACTTTGCGAAACGGGTGGAGATGAGCCATTGGCACTCCCATAATCTGCATTATAGTTGAAAGGTGGTAGCTGGCCTGCTACACCTGTAGTTGACAGCTGATGAAGCTGGAAATCTTTTTGATACACGCAAGCTTGCGGGTACCTGTACATGAAATTAGGCTGTAATTTTTTGCAGGTATTCCGGCGGGGACAGGTAGCAAGGATTGCTGTTCACCAGGTTTTCACTGATGGTCAGACCACTATTGTAAGCCAGTGCTGGTGTTGTTGCCGGCGCTGTTACATTGCTTGATTGGGATTGACGAATATTATATGCAGTGTTCGACAAACCTATACATTTGCTCGCCCCGGGCGAGTGGATTTAACATCGTGGCGAGCAACTATTGGCCCAAGCAGCATACGTTTGGTACTAGGTGGCGAGTAGATTTTTTTGTGTGGCGAGTAGATTTTTTGGTGATTTGTCAATCACTGCTTATATGGATTAAACCCGACCTTTCTCCTTTTGAAGTTGCCAAAACCAAACATACTGTAAAAATCAGGGACCACACCCCAATACCCTCTTGTATCTCCGGCAGGAGGGGCAATGCGAAAAAAAGACTGATCGCTACTTAATGTTTTTCTTATTGAATGCTTCCAACCACGAACGTCAAGTGAAAATTTGTAAAAATCGAAGTTCGAAATTAAATATTCATATATTTCGGCTACAGTCACTGCTGCAGCATTAATTGCAGAAAATATTAAAAATGCATAACTACAGTCAGGTTTTTTATACATGTAGACTAATCTTAAAACTCCCAGCTGTGTTAAATACCCAGAGCAGTGCACAAGGGGAATACCCCAGTCAAAGCACTGACAATGGTACAGATATAATAGTGGTCAGAGTGTGGATTGATGAATATTAAAATAATATATTACTCACACGGCCCTGTATGAGTGACAATCCTATAATGGGTCTCTTGTCTGTGGGCTTCTAAATAGAGTGCCCATGGTCTGGTCTCAAATCCCCCACAGTGTTCACATCTTGTAATGGTGTCTTCACCTCGGTATTGGTATGTGCAGAGAAAAATCCAACTCAGTGCAAATGAATGAATTTATTACATAAAAAGTGGTAACTCCACACTTACATATAAGTATGCCCGCATCGGCACCTGCAGGGTCTGTTTGTAGCGTGTGACTCAAGATGGATCCCCACTTCCGTGTCCGGATCCTGGGATCATAATGTCAGCTCTAACAAGTCCCCTATGGTGGCCGTCTGCAGACAATTCCAGAGCAACGCGTTTCGCCTTGTAACCAGGCTTCGTCAGGCTCAATGACCGGCAGAAGTGGGGATCCATCTTGAGTCACATGCTACAAACAGACCCTGTAGGTGCCGATACGTGCATACTTATATGTAAGTGTGGCGTTACCATTTTTCATGTTATAAATTCATTCATTTGCACTGAGTTGGATTTTTCTCTGGACATACCAACATCGAGGTGAAGACCACCATTACAAGACATGAACACTGAGGGGGATTTGAGATCAGACCATAGGCACTCTATTTAGAAGTCAACGGACAAGAGAACCATTATAGGATTGTCACTCACACAGGGCTGTGTGAGTAATATATTATTTTAATATTCATCTATCCCCACTCTGATCACTATTATATATGTACCATTGTCAGTGCTTTGACAGGGGTATTCCCTTTGAGCACTGCTCTGGGTATTTAACACAGCTGGGAGAATTTCAGTGTCCATTTATTGTTTGCAAACCCAATATTGTCTATTTCCTATAGTTCATTGTGTGCTCCCCTATTGTTTGTTTTTTCACGTTTTGAGGATCCGGGATAGATCCTGGTGGGGCTGAGCCTCAGGAATAGACTCATTCTCTGGGGGTACCCTGTGTACCCCCGTTAAGGTAGTATCTTTCTGGACCTTTATTTTTGGAACACATTTACACCATTTAGTTAGCGCCCAGGTATTTCTTTTCTTTTCTTAAACTTAATACTCACCTCTTTAATGAAGCATTTCATTATCATGGACTCATGGCTATGGTAACACACCCACAGTCACTTCTACCAATGACGGCCATCTACTGCACTTATTACCTCACTTGCTGTCTCTATTAGTTTCTCATCATAGCACTTAAACTCTCCAGGGCAGGGATTTCCTTTCCTATTGTCTAATATTATTTGCAGTACTTATTATACTACAATTCCCTGTACTGTATTGTCTCTCTAAAGTGCTAAGTACAACTGTAGGCGCTATGTAAATAAAGATATGCATACATACAGTACATACATTTGCGATCTTTAACAATTTATAATTCTTGATTATTTTATGTAGTTGTAATAACATATAATGATGTGTGATATTTAATGCAAGTGAGAGTTTATTAAATATTTTTGTTATGCTACATGAGAATACATTGTGTACAAACACTCATTTTACAATTCTACAGAATTTTTTTTTTTTAGTGATCTCCCTAAATAAAAGTTGTTAAAGAAAACAGGATGTCAACTTTATTATGTAGCATTACTCTATACTGAAATATTCAGACTGACAAAATGTTCTAGTCAGATTCCTTAGACAGTCATGTTGTAATTAATCACTTGGTACACAAAAGAACAAGACTCTTATTGTCCTTGATATGCACATAAAAACAAAGACCTTTGTAGATGTAAAACATTAGGGAGTAAAATAAATCATTTTCAAACACTCAGGCCTGCCTAATCGCTAATTTGTTACAATGCTTTGATTTAGCTTCATTTATATGTCCTGTCTATTGTTGTTATAATGAGACTACAGATCAAAGGGCCAGTGGACTTTCCTCCCCCTGAAATCTACACACAAATAATGGACAAACCAGTTTCAGACTGAAATTTTAGTGAAATGATGATGGAAATGTAATGATAGACTGATTATTCCTTGCCCAGTAAGAAGACAAATAGCTGCTGCATGACTGTTCTCTGACCAAAAAATAAATGAAAAAGTGCACGCCAACTTATCATCAATTATATTTAACCTTCTTTAAATAGTTAACTAGTTTATTAATAGAGATGTGAACCTTTCACATGACATTGTGAACCATGCAAAATGTGCCCTTTTGTTAGTGCATCCCCCAAAATTAAGTTTAATCAGAGCTAGTGAAAGATGAGATTGAGAAATAGAGATTTATTTTTTTTCTCCCAAAACACTCCTTGATACAACAGGTATGAAAGAGGCATGTGCAGACGTACACACAAGGAGACAGATTTAAGGAAATTAAAACAAGGCTTTATTCAGCCTGTACATTTAACAAGACAAAACATACACAATAAAATACAAATAAACAAACACCTATCCCTGTGTAAAGGCTAACTCACTTCCCAGTCTCTCTCTGTAAGACTGGGATGAAAACCTCCTTACCAGTCTATTTTCACTTAAAGTTTCAAAAGGTACCTCAATGCAGGTGGCCTTCCATGTCAGTCTCCAGAGTCAGGATAGTTGTCTGCTTGAGGATCCAGCCTCTGGCAGGGTCCTGTGCCCTCTGTGCCTAGGCATAGAGGTCTGGTCCCCTGGTTTCTTGCTATCAACACACAGTCCTCCTTTGTGATCAAGGCTCCTTGGGTGCAGTTTCAGCAGGAGTTTTTAAACCTGTCTGATTACCAGATGGAGACTGGTTAATTGTTTAGTTGCAATTAACCAGCTCCCTGCTGGTTTCTCAGACCACTGAGGCTTTCTATTGCAGCCTCATTGGGACAGGTTTGCTTCCCTGTTACATACCTCCCCTGTTTGTGGGAACTCAGGCTAACCACGGCTGAAGTCCATCCTTCCACTCTCACTTGAGATATACCTGCAGCTCGAATGAGAATGTATGGAGGAAGACAACCTTCAGTCCCACTGGGATTGGAGCCCTTTCTCCAGGTTACCAATACTCCTAAAGAAGGTGCTTGAGATCAGCACTCTTCAGTCACTTGAGCAGGACTTTTCCCAAGCACAGTCTTTCTTTTTCTGACTGCTGGGTCATGAGTTTTACCATGTGTTGGGCAATATTTTCTTCCCTGAGTTTAGGGTGCGACCTGTATCAGGTTTGTTATCCATGATCACAGATGGTTCAATGTGGGTGGAGTTTTTATCCATTCTGATTGACCCCTATGGCATCTTAGTTTGGTAGTCAGCAGACTTCTTGGCTTGATATATTACCTCTTTAATGCTGACCGATTCATCCATGTGTGCGTTAATCCCAAGTAATCTCTGGGGCGGTATCCCTGCACCATTTTGATTACCAGGTGGAGACTGGTTAATTGTTTAGCTGAAATGAACAAGCTCCCTGCTGGTTTCTCAGACCACTGAGACTTTCTATTGCAGCCTCATTGAGACAGGGTTGTTTCCCTGTTACAAGGTAGAAAAGATACCTGTGAACACACTTGAGATACGGTATATTGGAGAAGATAGATTCTGAATAGTTTCGCACATTTCTAGTTAAAGATTATTTCGGAATAGTGAAAATAAATGTTTTATTTTCTATTCACAAAAGCAGACATTATCAACATTGATATGTTTTTTGTATTGACGAATGTTTATATGACTCACATTGCTTATTTTATTGTATTTGTTTACCTCAGTAAGATATGAATGTAAACATTATCTATTCCATTATATTTACATTTAAGTGAAGAAAATATGTAGGTACAGTGATACATTAGTGTTTATTGTAAAATCTACAATTCAAATTTATGTTGCTAAGTGGGACTGCACACTTTAGTTATATAGTCCAATTACCTCACCAAATAAGTATTGATTTTGTTATAACAATACTTATTTACTTATAATGGTGGGAAGAATTTCATTGTGTATGAGCAGTCATGCAGACTGCGTTTTGTGGCATCTCACTTTCATGTGAAAAATGAAGAACATTACTCTCATGGGTTAGACTAGTTTTGTTTAAACCCCCTGGTATAATGTTTTTCTTCTTTTGCAGCTGGGTGACTTTGAAACGTAATGAACATATGCTTTTGTCTTTCTTGTATTTGTGTATAAAAAGGTTGCTATCCCTCACAAAAATTGCAAAGTTCTTCTAATTCTTTAAATGGAAAGCTAAATTAAGCAATTAATTGTATTATTAAAGGTTGACCTCAAGGTCCATGGTTTTCTGAGATGCTGCGCCAACGTCTTTATTCTGAGCCACTCATGCTTAGTAAATAACTTGCTGACACAAGTAAAAATCTGAACAAGGATGCAAGACTGTGGGTGTTGATTATATAGCCAAAATTGTATCCAACTTATAGCATAAATAAAATGCATGCCACATGTTAGTTTTAGAAAAGCATAACATCTTATATTAAAAGAGTAGTCCTTAAACACTAAAATGCGCAAACTTATTTATTTCTATACTTTAACAATGAGTGAAAGCACACAGATGCAGCAAGATTCATTGTCTGCCATGATCGCATGGTGGGGGTACATGCCTCCAAATATGAGTCCCCGCAGCATTAATCCTCTGGTTACATGACTGCAGGTGGCAGTGACATTGCAGACAGTTATCTTACTACATCTATATATCATTTTTTTTATAAGCAATATAACCGTGAAATGTAAAGGAAATATCTTCAGTTCTAGATCTGACCTTATCTTTTGCAAAGACACAGACAATTATTTGTATTTCTTGTTCCAATTACAAGATTTTGTTTTTGTGGAACCTTCTCTTGCATTACAAAAATAACTTTCTGATAAAGATGACTCAAAGTCACTTTGCTATGTTCTAACATTTATATTTCATTAAACTTTTTTTGTAAATTCTTAATTTCTTGTTTTTTCATTATTATTAACAATCATCTGTCAAACAGTTCTTATACTGTACATATATCAATGTAGAACTTATAACTGTGCAGCCTTCTCTTTTTTTTAGGCATACATTGTTATTCTTATGTATTATATAGTTGTACAATTCTAACATTGCGCTTGCATTGGTGCTTATTTATACATATCTTCAACATCAATATAGCATAATTACTAGCATCAATTCTCACATTTGTGCTTTTCATACCATCTTTAATATTGGAAATACTATCAATATATACTTTAATATCAAAATTCAAATAATAATAATAATAATAAAAATAATAATACATATTCCTATGCTCTGATGTTGCATGCATTTATCTAACCGTACACTTGGTAATTAATATTGATTTTGTTGTTACTCCTTCCTTTATGCTTTATTTGGGGATTTGGTGACATTGAGGATTCCATAGTTTTTATTTTCCTTATATTCTTCTAGGTTTTCCCATATGCTTATATTTGTTTCAATCCCATATTCCCTTCATTCATATGTACCGCTGTCTATGTACTTAGCAGCAGCCCTGGAGTGTCTGGGGGGTATAGTACCATTGGTACAGTATTTTATGGGGGCTATGAACTAAGCTGAATGGGTTTGCGTTCTGATGTTCAAAAAAAGCATGTCCGTTAAAAAGTGAGGCCGGGGACGCGATTCACTAAGGCCTTGAGCCCATTTTTTAACGTACGTGCTCAAAACACACACAGCGTACGTGTTGCTTTTTTTCCCCCTGCTAGCGTTCTTAAACTTCACGTATGCTAGCTGTTAGAAAAAAAAGCCGCATGTAACATTTGCATGGAGATTTTCCATCTCCATGCAAGGCTGTTACAGGCGATCGTACACTAAATAAATACATTTGAATAATAGTGTACATGAGCAGGGGGTCTCCGGAGCTGAACAGCATTGGTTTCAGGTCCGAGGACCCCCTACTTCAGGAGATACAGGCCCCATTATGGGGTGCCGGTATCCCCTGCAGAATTTCAATGTCCCGGTCACGTGACGCGGACGCTTGAAAGTGCAGGGTATAACGGCACCCCATAATGGGGCCTGTATCTTCTGAAGTAGGGTGTCCTCGGACCTGAAACCAATGCGGTTCAGCTCCAGAGACCCCCTGCACATCTACACTATGAAAAAATAGATATATCTATATAGAGATATATATATATATAGATATACACACACACACACACACACACATATATATACACACACACATATGTACATACACACACACACATATGTACATACACACACACACACACACACACACACACTCGGGGAACTGAACAGCTGCAGGCAAGTTACTGAAATGAAGTGATTCCTTCCAAATCCTCCTGTCCTGTGATGACTGTCGGTCCTCCTGTGTTCCCCTCCAAAGCGCTTGACCAGTGGGCTTCTTTCATCCCCCCCAGACCCTCTGCAGAGTGCAGACCCCCTCAAGACGCGGCGCCACGAAGGTGAGAGAGTTACATTGTCGGTGGAGTGCTTCTCCGCATGGGGTCTGCAGACCCCCTGCGGAGAAACACTCCCCCGACAATCTAACTGTGTCTGTGCAGGACACAGACCGGAGATCTGGGAGGGGAAAGGGAGGGGAAAGGGAGGGAAATGCACTGTATATATGTGCTAGTGCAGGAGACAATTCTTGGAGGGGGAAGGTAGGGCTGGACTAGAAATTCGCCACACTTTGCCTGCCAATTCGCCACATGTGGCGAATGGCTACAGTGTTGCCCACCTCGGATATAGATATAAAGACACACACACACGCACCACTGTGCACCTAGCAGCCACTAAAAAATTTAAAAAGAAACATTTAATTGCAAAGAGCAGTGCGAGCGGTTGATATATAAAATGTTTATGATAGGAGTGGCCAAGTCCTGTCCTCAAAAAATTATTTTCAAGCTAACAATAGATCACACATTTTTCTTAAACGATTATTAAACAAACATTTGAAATAATATATTGTTCCTGCCAATTGGCAACATGTTACATTGGCAACACCATGAATGTAGCAATTTATATAGAATTGCTACTGTTTGATTCATAGATTAAATAAAAAAAAAAAGAAGATGATTATTTCAATTTGGATTGAATTTTGATGTAATTGCATCAAAAGTATATGATAGATGCTGCATTTGTTAAGAGTTGGCTAACCAAATTTATGAGGCATAACTGAACTTCGTCATTAGGCATAGTTTCAAGAATATTGCACATACTTAATTGTATATAACAATAAAGAAATAGGAAACTTAATTGTATATAACAATAAAGGAATAGGAAACAAAAGGTAAAATCCAACACAAATATACTTTGTGATAAATGAAACGGTGACTATTTAATGTACATAAAAGAAAAAGAATACAAAATCACACCCCAATCACGAGGTTTGCTAGAACTACTGTAGGGACTTTGAGCCAAACTGCAAATTATATGGATATTATGAAATATACGGTTATAGCAAACGTTTTTGTGAGCAGTGGACACCTTCCGCGGGTGAAATAACGCGATAGCACTGGCCCCTTATTTAAAAATAATGGATGCTTCTCCCACTGGTGCATTGTGTATGTTCCACTGCAGTGAGCAACCCATTGCAATAATGTTGGCTATATCTGTATATAATCAGTATTTAGTCAGTATAGAAAAATATGTAGAATATATACAAGCTAAGGCAGGGGTGCGCAAACTGGGGGCATGTTGGTTAGAGGCCCCACGCTCTTCTCCAAGGCATTTAAATTAAATGCTGGTGAGCGCACATGAGAAGTCTGTAACTTCCCTTACCTGGTCTCCGGCGGCTTCCAGTGACGCGTCACCATGGTAACATGACACCAGGTGATGTCGCATTGCCATAGCAACGCGACGTCGTGACATCAGAAGACGCCGGACACCCGGTAAGGGGGTGCAAGGGAGGCGCGAACAGGGGAGGAAAACAGGCAGGTGGCGCAGACTGAACAGTTTGCGCACACAACATGGATGAATACGTTTATCAACCAATACATTTGCATCTTAAAATAAAAATATATATTCATGATCAGTAATGTAAAAAACTATTCCATTAATAAATTAAACATTTGTACTTAATCAGGGCCAGTTCGTCCATTAGGCCATCTAGGCGGCCGTCTAGGGTTGCAGAATTTGGGGGGGTGGAAGTCGCTAGGTATCTCCCAGAGCAGGGCCTTTGCTAGGGGGCTGGGCAGTTTTCTCCATCCCGATTGTCATTCTCTTTCTACCCAGGAGCAGCCAAAGGAGGGGGAAGAGAATGACAGAAAGGAAGGGAGAAGAAAGAGAGAGAGAAAGAGTGAGAGAGAGAGAGACAGAGAGAGAAAGAGACAGAGAGAGAAAGAGAGAAAGAGAGAGAGAAAGAGAGAGAGAGAAAGAGAGAGAGAAAGAAAGAGAGCTTCTCTCTCATTTGGAGAGTGAGAGAACGAATCTATCAGTTATAACATTTATATACATATAATTAATTGGGGGCAGGGGGCCCCGGCTGAAGGTTCATCTAGGGCGCCAAATACCCTTGCACTGGCCTGTACTTGGCCAGTTACATGTACAGTTTGTCATACCTGCAAAGTGAACCAAAGGCGGTAACGTGTTTAAAGAAAGTTATCTCGCCGACTGATAATAAATAAAAAAAAATAATAAGATCAGATAACAAGCACCAGAATGTTTCAACATCAGTTTGCTGCCATGACAGCCTATAACTTCCCCAGCAGTACAGCAGTGATTGCCAAGCCACCGGACCACGGGTCGGGTTCTGCAATAACCAACTTGCTCACAGGTGAATTCACCTAACTTGCTGAGGGATAGAATGTTGGGCGCTTGCTTCCGAAACCTGGTCTGGCTCGGAGCCCTGAGGACAGGCGAGAGAACCACTGCTTAACCCTTTGAGCCCCTCCAGCACCGGGCTGTCACATGACTGCGGCAGCCTTTAACCCAGAAAAGGAAGAGGCGGAGTCCTCCTCTACCATTTCCCTTCAGATCATGCCCTGCGCTCCATGGGAATGCAGGGTGCGATAAAGCACGGTAAAAAAAAAAAAGCAGTATCCCTGCAAGGCCAGACCCCATGTAGTGATTACGCCTTGGGGCATCCAAAGGGTTAATACACTCTGGTTTAGATTGACTAAAATGAGTTATATTAGTAATCATTTTTGGCACTGGGGGGTGAAAATTGTTGCTAATTTAACATTTAACTCCCTAAGAATTGCATATAGCGGTTCCTGCACACAAAGATGGCGAATGGTTACAAGCAGACAGCTCTGATTGCATTTTTTTTTTAAATCTTGCTTTAAAAGACCTTGGTGCCCTTTATCCTATCCCTGTTTTATTTGTTAAATGGAAAGCTCATTTCCGCAAATATGTGTTTGAAATATTAAGTGCCCGGAGGGTTAAAATACAGCTCTCCACAGAGTCCATAGCAATATAAAAGGTCACCATGCTAGTTGCGGATTTTATTTTTTTTAAAGGAGCAGGACCTGCTCCGGAGCACGATACTAGCTCTGTCAGTAACAATCCTATAAAAGGAACAGGACCTACTCCGGAGCACAATACTAGCTCTGTCAGTAAAAATCCTATAAAAAGGAACAGGACTTGCTCCGGAGCACGATACTAGCTCTGTCAGTAAAAATCCTATAAAAGGAACAGGACTTGCTCCGGAGCACGATACTAGCTCGGTCAGTAAAAATCCTATAAAAGGAACAGGACCTGCTCCGGAGCACGATACTAGCTCGGTCAGTAAAAATCCTATAAAAGGAACAGGACTTGCTCCGGAGCACGATACAAGCACTGTCAGTAACAATCCTATAAAAGGAACAGGACCTGCTCTGGAGCACGATACTAGCTCTGTCAGTAAAAATCCTATAAAAGGAACAGGACCTGCTCCGGAGCACAATACTAGCTCTGTCAGTAATAATCCTATCAAAGGAACAGGACCTGCTCCGGAGCACGATACTAGCTCTGTCAGTAAAAAGCCTATGTTCAGTGCTGCGTATCGCATACTATATTGTAATTGTGAAGTGCTGCGAGTCCCATTGGGATAAAAGCTCTATTATGAAATATTATTATAATAATAATAATAATAATAATAATAATAATAATAATAATAATACAGGTGGTCCTCGGTTATCCAACACAATGCATCACTCAAAATGGTGTCGGATAGCAAAGCGTCGGAAAGCGAATCACATTTTCCCATAGGAACATTGTTTAAATCAAACGTTACGTTCCTGAAGCCATTTTTTATGCTAAAATACACACATATTTTACACAAGCAATAAGACATGCAGCACACACATAGATGTAAACATTATATTTATTGATTCCAGAACAGTAAAATAAAACTATATTCTGTACAGTAATGTAGATAGTGTACATTATGCGCAAAAAAAAAAATCATCAATTGGAGGAAGGTGATGGGGGTGGGGGGGGGGGATCTTCAACAGATAACGGACTTCTTCTAAGATAGTAGGCCTTGAAGGAAGCGATAACCCCCTGGTCCATCGGCTGTATCAACGAGGTGGTGTTGGGGGGCATGAACACCACCATGACGTTTGGATGGTGGTCATCCAGGTACACGGGATGGCCAGGAGCATTGTCCAGGAGCAGCAATGCTTTAAAATCAAGGTTATGCCTTATGCAATAAACTGGCACAGCTGGGATAAAATGATGCTGGAACCAGTCTTCAAAAAGGCTCCCGGTTACCCATGCCTTACGGTTGGACTTCCAAATCCCTGGAAGTGTGCTCTTTGCATAACCCTTGAATGTCCTAAGGTTTTCTGCATGATAAACAAGCAAAGGTTTTAGCTTGAAATCACCTGTAGCATTTGATCCAAGCAGAAGAGTCAGCCTGTCCTTTGCAACTTTAAAACCAGGCATAGATTTTTCCTCTCTTGCAATGTAGCTTCTGCGGGGCATTTTCTTCCAGTAGAGCCCAGTCTCGTCTGCATTGAATACCTGACGAGCGCAATAGCCACCATCCTCTATAATTTTGGCTAATGTAACAGGGAAGGTTTTAGCTGCCTCCTCAGCACTAGCAGCTTCACCGGTCACTTTAATGTTATGCAAGTTTGCCCTTTCTTTAAACCGCATAAACCAGCCCCTCCTTGCAGTGAACGTTTCATCAGTGGACCCTTCTCCATGCTGTGCCTAATGTCCTCATAAAGACTCAAAGCCTTGGCCTGAATTAAGGCTAAAATAATGGGCACACAATGCTGGGATTGATCTTCCAGCCATATGATGAAGAGTTTTTCTACCTCAGCTCCTGAGGAAGCTGTGGTTTGACACAGCGAAACACGTAGAGCTATCTCCAAAGACCTTTAGCAGCCTGTACAACTGCAGAAAAGCCGAAGGTGCCGAGTTTGCTGTTTTTCCTGCTGCCAGCCCCCATGTGTTTCCAGACCGGAAGACGTCACTCGTAGCACCGCCATTCATCGCGATCCGGCGAGGTTCCCTGGGAGGTGTAACAGCAGTGGATCCATCTAGCAGCTGCAGCAGCCTCAAGAAAACGTTATGTGTACATTTTATATGTACTTATTGTAAGTACATTTCATACCTTGTTTTTATCTATAAATTTGATATCTTCAGTCTACACTATGGTTTCCCTTTGCTTTTTTCCTGGAACCCGGTCTCTGCTTGGAACCCCGCTTTGAGTGAGATCTCCTCCATACCTCCAGCTGTTTGGGTCCCGGACGCTGCGGTCCATCACATACCTACTGTCCTGTTCAAAGCTGTTTTTACCACTTACCTCTTGTAAGTAGGCAATTGATAGAGCCAAGATCTTCTCTGCATCCGACTCCTTATCATTATACTGCACAATACTTTTTTGTATTTTTTATTGTTTTGGGGTGTTCCTGCTACAATCGCTCCCTTCCAAATACCTGCTTCTACATATCCTTGAGGGGGAGCTTTACAGATTCCCCATAGGAAGGTTGAGAATTCGTTTTATGTTACACCTTATATCACCTTTATGTGCATTTAACACTTTAATCACTTTACACTGTCTGTTTAGCGCCGGGCTAAGTCACTGGGTTTCTTTAAACCGCATAAACCAGCCCCTCCTTGCAGTGAACGTTTCATCAGTGGACCCTTCTCCATGCTGTGCCTAATGTCCTCATAAAGACTCAAAGCCTTGGCCTGAATTAAGGCTAAAATAATGGGCACATAATGGGCACACAATGCTGGGATTGATCTTCCAGCCATATGATGAAGAGTTTTTCTACCTCAGCAATATGACCAGCACGTTGCCTTATTGTTGTGCCTTGCCCTGCACTGAGCCCTTAATCTGTTCCAAGATTCTTGCCTTATCTTTTATTATTGTCACAATAGTTGTGCAAGGAATATCCAAGGCACGTCCAATTTCTGGGTTCGTCTCTCCTTTCTCAGAGCGCTTTATTATGTTTTGTTTGGTCTCTAAAGTAATAGATTTTCTAATCCTTTTTGGAGCAACACCACTTTGCTTTTTGCTTTTATCAGACATGGTTAGTGCCTAAAATACACCACTAAACCTTCACACAGACTGTTCAGAATGTTTTCCTTGACCTGTAGCCTTCTGATTGGGCAATTGTATCAATTTAGCAAAGCGTCGTAAGAGCGTTGGATAAGCCGTTCATGCGTCGTAAAAACGGCTATAGGGATGCATTGAATAGGTCGAATAAGCCGTTCGTCGTAAAACGAGGACTGACTAAACAAATGTAGAGTAATGCGGGCATTCTGTAAAGTCAAATCCAGTCGAACATAACTGCCGGTGCTCCATATTAAGTGGGGTATCCAATAATCCCAGAGTTGCAGCGAGAAATACAGGGACCCAGACGTCCAAATCAAAAAAGTGTTTAATGAGCCAGAAGATCTAACGTTTCGGCTGTATGAAGTGGCCTGTCAAGGTGAGGGCATTGATTTGGAAGTCTGGGTGCCTGTATTTCCCTCATACCTATTATTATTACTATACAAGTAAAGAGCACATTGGCTTCTGGGCGGGTTGCTGCTTTAAATTCACTTCTGTCTTTTCTAGCCATCTGGACCCTTGTTGGCACGGTTTAGTAGGCCCCCATGGCACTGAAATGAGGTGATACTTATGGTTCGATTAACGATTCTTGCATTAAGATGCAATGGTTTCCAGGCCCCTATGGAGGGGTTAGGAAGTGTTAGCCATATATAGTAGGGACAGGATTAACGTACTTTGACTTATGGAACAGTCTTACAAGGGTTGAGTAGAGGAGTACCTTGCTAAATTATTTTATTGTACTATTGGACATGTGTTTTCACAATATGTTCCCTGTGACCGTTTGGAGCGCCACCTATTCTTTTGTTGCTATATTCAGGGACAGGATTAACCCCTAGTAGACCTTAGGGTCCAGCTAGGAAGATCCTTGCCTAGATGGTCACTTGGGCTACTGAAGGATTAATATTTTTTTAAATATGTATGTAATGTATTTGCATCACCTACTCCAGGGAGCCTTGTATAATCATGGCTATGTATATCATATACAGGGTTGAAACATATTTGGGCGCCCAAATCCACCCGGACACCTGTGCTGTGCATAGGGACTGATCTGTCAAACACAGCTGCATCACCAAAACTGGATCTGGTGCGCTGGTGATTAACAGGTCACCGTGCAGTATAGAAAGCTAGGGGGAGCAGAGAGCACAAGCCAGAGGCTGTGCAAGGGCTGGGGACGGAGCGGTGTTTGGCTGATCAAAATGTATGTTTGTAGATCAAAGATGTACATGAGCGGATCACACATATGCAGCTTAACTACTCCAGCACCGTTGGACTCAATTGAAACAGCTGAAAGAGTTAGTTAGGAATATGCATTTTTTGTGCCTGTGCATCACATCAGATCCAAGATATCTTTTTATTTTTAGTACAGATCTTAAACTGAATGATGACCTGTTTGTCACCGTTCTCTGCTACTTACAGGAGAAGATCTCAAGAATGTACGGTCTGGGTACGGTCACCAGACCTCCATAATATACACATCATTTTAGTGGGCCATCAATGACCACCGCAGGTTAAGCTCTAGTACTCTACTTATATCACCTGTCACTTTTTGATAAACCCACTTTTAGACATAACCGGAAAACCAGGCCAAGGCCCTGAACTCAATAAAAACAATATATGTATTTTTTAGCTGTAACTTGTAACTCAAGTTAATCTGTTGTGTAATTAAGTGGTCGAAAACTGCATATATACTGTAGATAGGGTCTATCGTCACAATGACCCCTAAAAATTGCCGTCAGATCATTGCCTCAGTAGGCAGAGGAAGGGCTCAATGGCCAGCGCGTACAGTTGCCCAGACAGGAGTTTAATTTATATATGGTCTTGCCGCCCTTTATAGAGAATAGCATTTCTTCTTTATTATCAGCTGGTGCCAGTTTGAACAGTGGCTCAGACTTCCCTTGTGAAGGGTCTACTAGTGCTGGCGGTACCCGTCAGCTCACAGGGATCTGAGCCTCCGCTACTGGGAGCCTGTGGTAACAAAGATACTGAATGGCAGCGCCTCCACCTGGAAGGGATTCCCAATTGGATGAGATAACCCTGAGCAGGAACTATTATTAACAGTCCACAGATTATAATAACAACCTTTACTGTGAGCAATAACCATAAACATGCAATAGCAATACTAGAGGTTACAGCTATTACATCGCCGCGCAGGGCGTTGTCTCACCACTGTTTATCCCCACACCGTGTCCACAGTACCCGAAGTGTCCTTTGGTCACTTCACCCAATAAGTGTCCCCAAAAGATGCCCACCCCTCTAGGCGTGATCAGCGCCTTATTATACTGGTGTTGGTGCACGTTTGGCGAACGGTACCTGACGGGTGTGTCCACACCCGGGCGCGCTAACGAGTAGAAGAAGAGGATCCGCCGATCCAACGATATCCTCCGCTGGATGGGATGCCTCCCGCTGGAGTAACCGCTGCGATGATGGTCGCTCCTTCTATTGCAGCCAGGTCCCAGACTGCAGTAATAATGCTTCAATGACACAGCTGTGGCCCTAAGATGGCTAACCACTAAAGGGGCAGGATCCCTAACTGAAGGGCCTTCCCTACAGCAGCCACAAGCTTAGAGTGAGTTGGGGCCTAACTGGGGGCTAGGGGATTTCTGGCTTAGTGCAGAGGGTCACAGACCCCTGCACCTATACAACCTCCCATAGCTGTGTCCCAGCTCCAACTGTCAGCAAGCCCTCAGAACACCAACTGTAACAACGGCCTCTGCAGAGAATTCTAACACTCTATTGGCCAGGCCTAGTCACCTGACTCCGTAGCAACCCCCCTTCTCCCAAGCTGCAGCAGAGGTAAAATCCAAACTGGGGAACCTAGGCCACATAGATATATAGATATATATTTCTATATATTATACACACACACACTTTGACAGGTTTTTAAATGTTATCGTACATATATATTTTTTTGTGCATATTTATAACCTTACACCTGCTGTACAGACCAAAGTTTCTGAATGTCTCTCTGCTATATCATCCTGGATGGCCCTCCGTCGCCTTAAACTCAACATGGCTAAAACAGAGCTCCTCATACTTCCTCCCAAACCTGGCCCTACTACCTCCTTCCACATTACTGTTGGAACTACGATCATTCACCCAGTAGCCCAAGCACGCTGCCTAGGGGTCACACTCGACTCCTCTCTCACATTCGCCCCTCACATATTTAAAACATTTCTAAAACCTGTCGCTTTTTCCTCTGCAATATAACAAAGATACGCCCTTTCCTCTGTTGCTCGACTGCTAAAACTCTGACTCAGGCCCTCATTCCCTCCCGTCTTGATTACTGTAACCTCCTGCTGTCCGGCCTTCCTGCCTCTCACCTGTCTCCCCTACAATCTATCCTAAACACTGCTGCCAGAATCACTCTACTCTTTCCTAGATCTGTCTCAGCATCTGCCCTCATGAAATCCCTCTCCTGGCTTCCGATCAAATCCCGCATCTCACACTCCGTTCTTCTCCTCACTTTTAAAGCTTTACACTCTTCTCTCCTCCTTACATCTCAGCCCCAATTTCTCGTTATGCACCATCCAGACTCTTGCGTTCTTCTCAAGGATGTCTTCTTTCTACCCCCTTTGTATCTAAAGCCCTCTCCCGCCTTAAACCTTTTTCACTGACTGCCCCACACCTCTGGAATGCCCTTCCCCTCAGTACCCGACTAGTACCCCCTCTATCCCCCTTTAAGACCCACCTTAAGACACACTTGCTTAAAGAAGCATATGAATAGCACTGTGGATATTCTGAACACACAATACCTAAAGCTTGGCCCCCTGCAGACGCACTTACCAGAACTCCCTCCTACTGTCTCTGTACGTTCTCCCTACCAATTACACTGTAAGCTCCTCAGAGCAGGGACTCCTCTTCCTTAATGTTACTTTTATGTCTGAAGCACTTATTCCCAGGATCTGTTATTTATATTATCTGTTATTTATTTGATTACCACGTGTATTACTACTGTAAAGCGCTATGTACATTAATGGCGCTATTTAAATAAAGACATAGAATACAATGACATGAAAATAAACCTAGCATGTATAGTGAGGAATATACCAACACTGGGGGGCGCGGGGTTTACAGAGTCCCCGCACACTTCCCGAAGGCACTTAAATTAACTGCCGGGGAAGCGGCGAAGGCCTGTGTAAACTTCACTTACACACAAATAGACAGACAGAGCCCCTGGTGGTAGCACTCTATTCCCTCTGATTTGCAAATTAGTCGGGTGCAGAATAGGGGGGAATAAGCGATTCTGTACAAGGGCAGCTGGTAGGTCACCAGAACTGCGGTTGGGTTAAAGATTCCACAAAATGTCTTGAGTGAGGAGAAACGTTAGGGCTTGTGATTGGTGTGGCTTTAATTTCCTTACACGTACCACTATGCATGGTACTACTGAAAAGTCACTGAAAATGTCAGGAAGGATACACGAAAATTTGATTCTGATGGAGATGTTGGAGTTAAAGAATCCAGTCTAGCAGTAATGGGTTGTGAGATTTCAGGTTACGTCGTGGGGTTGATAAACTGAGTTTGGTTAGGTAGTGACTGAACTTATCTGGTTTTGTGGTTTTTAGGGTCGAGCCAAGAAGTTGCAGTTGAAATCCCAAGAACAGCATCTCACTTTTCATTCAGGAGACGAGATGGTAGACAAGCTAAATGGTACATATCAGTCAGGGGACTGTAGGGGGAGTTTAGTGCCCAGCACCAACCAAGACCGCTTAGAAGGGGAGCGAATTTAGGCACCGTAATGATTTTCAAAATTGTTGGTCTGCAGATTAAATAACACCCTCCTCCTTTCTTTGACCTATCTTTCCTAGACATGGAGGCATCCCTGAAATGGCGATATTTGCATTAGGGTTTTATGGGTACAACCATGTTTCTGGTTGAGATCTATGGCTTTGGGTTGTATGCATAAGGGCACATCTGCCCCTTAGTTCACTTCCAGTTTGGCAGCAGGCTCTGGATATTATATGGCGTAACAGATAGTACACTTTTGTGAGTCTGAAGGGGGGATTTTCAGGGTTATGGGAACAGAGTTGAAAAGAGGGCCTTGGTTTAAGTCAATTTCAACCGTGCTAAAGAGAGAGCACCGTAGAGCGAAATTTGAGTAGTTTGTTCAAGTTGTAAATTTGTGATGTTTGGTCTTAGTAGTGAGGGTGGTTGGTGTTGGTTTCTACACCACATTCAGTAGATAGTGCCGGCTTTTGAGTATCCAGGGTGGTATGTGATGTTGGTGTGGGGTCCAGGGGGAGGCCAGACAGGGAATCTGCCTAATGGACAACACCGAATCACATTCTTCCATCAGTCCCCAAGAAAGAACAAAGTTGCGATACTAGCAGGTTCATTATCACAGAGTGGATGTTGGCATGAAATCTGCTGTGAGCCAAGTGAGTGTGTGCAGACTAACAAGCGAGGTGTCCTTTTCAAAATGTTTTGTGCATTGCAATACTAGGCCCTATCAGGGTGGGTTGCAGGAGGGGGGAGGGGGCACAGTTGTGTTCGGTCAGTGTTAGAAGAGGCTGCTTAGTAAAAAAAACGGTTTAATGGGGGGTTAAGTGTGTGGATAACAAGCATGGGATCATAGTGTAGTCGGGTAAGTAGACTCACCGTTTGTTGTTGTGTAGAAGAAGTTTGCAGAAGATGCAGTACCCAGTCCACTCTAGTCTAACTATATTCTCACTTAAAGATGATCACTTTAGAGAATTAATTTAGATTCAAATGCCAACCCTGCTAATGCCTCCCTTAGACTGCTATTACATTTACACATCTAAGCAGTCACATGAAACCCCCCCCCCCCCCCAAACATCTGCCCTGTTAGAATTGGACGATTAGCAGCACACATTAACAAAACAACTTTTGTATTCCAAAAACCAGAGATCAATGTAAGGCAGGGTGGGTATTGCAAACATACAACCTACGTACTTTCAGCTTGGGAAAGATATGTGGGGCATCAAATTCTGATACTCGAGGTCTGAAATATGGCTTAGAGCATCTTCATCATCCATTTGTATCTTCATAGGGAAAATTCCTATAAAGGTCTTTTTCGTTGGTATTTGGAACCTTTAAGATTAAAACAATATCCTATAGTATTAACGATTGAATGAAATGTGACAAAATCACAAAGTCAACTCCAAGAAAGTATTTGTGGCACACACCACACTATATTTTTTATTTGTTCCGATCAATATAAGTGAGAAAGAAACATTGGTGAGAAAAGTGACAAATAAAATTAAAATCCCACGTGGTGCTAACGGAATTGTCACAAACCACGGATCAATATACTCAGAGTGTAGACAATGGCAAACAGCTAAGACAATATGAAGTCTAACCAGACATATAATAATCCTGCAATGCTGAACCAGTATATGTGCCAAATGCACAATTCAATGGCAAAACAACCTCCTAGCCATGTATATCTTAGTCTCAGAGGGAATGAACAGACGCCAACACAATAGAATCACAAGACGAGTGAATCAATGTGAAGTCCCCTATGTTGCTAACTAGCATATGAACGCCGTACAAGTAACAGCAGCAGCTAACATCGTGGCAAATTGTACTGGGAAAAACTTCTAGTGACATAATAACACATGTAACTCGAGTTGCAACAAGAACACTCAGACAAGTAGCCATGTATACTTAGCTAAAGTGTTGTCAGTCTCAGCCCTCAGGAAAGGACACCAGGCGGCTATACGAGTCTCAGCAGTGACTGAATCAGAAGCACACGTGACGTGAGTCACCAGCATTGTGTCACGCCCTACGCGTTCTCCTCCAGCGGAGCTTCGTAGGGGCAAGTGGATGAAGGACCACCAGCAGGCTATGTTTAATACCATCAGTAGTGAGTAGTTGCTTTGAAACAGCTGACGGAAGGTTTCAAATACTAAAGGTGATTGCGCAAGATAGTATACAGCGCTATGTAGGGCCTAAGTATCCCTGCCATAATGTTGAAAACTTCTTGTAGGTTGGTCGCCATGAAGGTTAACCTTCAGATAAAAATCCTAAACAAATACAACTAGTTTTATTGAATCAAATTTTACTTATGGTAAAGTATATAAATATATATATATTACATTGCTTTGCACATTATTGCAGTGACATACTGATGCTGAGTACCTCTTGACCAGATTATGGCCGACAATTGTGGAGATAAAAGGCAAAACAAAATTAACAAATTGTCAGTATGAATAATTGTACTGTTGTGAAAATTCAATGACAGGATCTGTCCTCATACTACATAAGGGAGAAAGCAATATATAAGGGGAGACCATGTCATGGTGTTGAATGGCAGTCTGGCTTGGAAACTGAACTACAGAAATGGATACATAGGATCAAATGAGGAAGTAAAGGGAATTTAAATCCACTTTTAACCTGTGGATACAAGTTTTTAAACAATATATCCATTTCTGCTTCTCGTCATAGAAGATTGAGATCTATATCGCCACCACGTATATTGTTCTTTACAAGATCTATCCCCACAAATTGCAAAAAATAAGGTTACCATTGTGTGTCAATTAACATGGCGTGCTACAGGCGTGTCTGCTTTGTTATAATAGGTAAACCTGTTCAATAAGTGTCTGCGTAAATCACGTATGTTTTCCCTACGTATCTTAGAACACATGTACAGTTGATTAAGCTAAACATTACTGTTACGTTAAATTTTACAGTTACTAAAACATTGTTTATTCATAATTGCTTTGAGATGTATTCTGATTTACAAACATTTTGTGTGGTCTGCAATACTGACAAGCTTGCGCTGCCACAGGCACACACCTTTGGGGGGTTGTTTGGTAACCATGTTTAGATGTCTTTTTTGGGTGGTGACTAGTACAAGATTAGTCCTTGAGATTTTGATCTCCGACCTGTAATGCTGGTGTCTCATTCAGTACTAACACCAAATCGCTATTCTGATCTCAAGATATGCAATTGTGTGAAAATATTGTTGTTGATATCAGACACCATCTCGTTGCTATAAGTCCCAAATACATCTAATTTGAGTATCTTTCACTCTCTTGTTTTGTTTGGATAGTAAGGTGTCCCTTTCACACTTCAACGCCCTGTGTATGCCCTCTTTAAATTCTTAAGTATTAACCTCTCAGAATCGTTTGTATGTCTTGGATTGTGTGTTTGAGCATCTTCAACATACCATTGTACTCTTCATGGGAAAATTCCTATAAGGTTCTTTTCGTTGGTTTTGGAAACCTTTAGATTAAAACAAATATATCGATAACACTCAGACAAGTGTGGCGTAACGTTCCATGGAAGGAAATTTTTGTTTTCATATACCATATGGTGGTATGCTCTAAAATACAACCTTTTGGATACCAAGTTTTAGAAATCATAAAGGAGATTACTAGTTTTGTCACCAGTTGTTGGATCCTTAGTGGTTTGTTGGGTGCAGTAGATGTGGATAAAAAGGTAAACCGAAAACATTTCTGTATTAACACTATAATTATTCGTGGCCGGATTAACCAATTAGGCCCAATAGGCAGTGCCTAGGGCAGCAAAATTTGGGGGTGGCAAAGTGTCTGCCCACATATCAGATGGCACGCTTCATGACTATCGGGCTGTTGGGAAGGCACTTACCTGTGGTGGCCGCTCCTTGTGCCGCCCTCTTTATCCTTCAGAATCGCACTGTCAATGACGCAGCGGGCGTCATCAACAACGTCAATGACGTCGTATACATGGCAACACGTTGCCATGTGACGTCAAGTTGGTGACGTCAAGTTGGTGGACGTCCACAGTGTCATTTGGACACTACGATTATAAAGAGGACGGCAGCAAGGAGGTGGCCGGCACAGGTAAGTGCCTAGGGGCGGCGGATCTCAATCGCTGCTTGATGTACATTTCAAGATTGCATAATTGTAAATATACGCGAATAGATGATGTGACAGATATATTTAAGTTCTTATCTTTGCACTATATTTTATTGATGCTTTAATAGTTAATAGGTTAGTACAGGGGAGCGCAATCTTTTTCTCCTTGCGCCCCCCTGCGGTGCTCCCTTTGGCGTGGCCCCCCCCCCCTCACTTGTTCTGGCGTTCGGAAATCATGACATCACGTTCCCATAGCAACGTGATGTCGCATGACCCCACTGCGCCATTTGACGCCGCGTTGCAATGACGATGTGTTTCCAGAAGCCGTCTGAACCAAGGTAAGTGAAGTTTAGAAACTTATGGTGTACCCCCGCTTCAGCTTGGATATATTACAAAGGGAGTGGTGCTGCAAGGGGCATGTAACTTGGTACACACAAATAGACAGACGAGCCCCTGGTGGTAGCATCTTATTCCAAATGATATGGTGATTTTTTTAAAATAACTTTATTAATGCAATAACGTTAAAATATTGGGGTCTAAAACAAGATTAAATTCCAAGTGTGTGCGTCTCTATTGGATAGATGTGTCCAGAAGAGTGTACATAATGGGTTATGTCCAGTGTTTGGGTAGTTCACGGCCTCCCTAGTGTTCCTCGTGTAGAGTGAATTGACTAGAGTACTATGGATTGTCAGCAGTTTGGGCCACACATGCAGTGCCCCAGTAAAATATACTAGTGGTGCTCTTAGGTATGGGACCATATGCTGTGCTATTGCTGATGATGCAGCTAAAGCATATTAAAGTTGTTGTATTAAACAAACATTGGGTCAAAGTGCACCTATTATATGTTTCCGTCACCTCCTATACAATAGATGGTATGTTGAATAGGGTGTATGGTGCTTGGTACATAAACATCTTATGCTGTTGATGTCTGAGGTAGCTGTATACTAGTAATGATAAAACTTATACTGGTGTATAATATGGCACTGCTATAACTATGTTCTAGATAGATACCAAGTTAAGTAGATGAGTAGTGTACCTTTTGGGGTTGTATATCGGTCAATTGACAGACCTGTCCCCATTTGGCACAGTGCTTTGCATGTGTGGTTGTATTATTGCACTCTAGAGGTTAAATGCTGGTTTGGGTTTGCCTATGCTAAAGTATTATAACCCTATGAGCTGCTCGCTGTATCAGGGAATTAGCATTGTGGGCTTCCTTACAATAGATAATACAGTGTTGTGCCAGATTTAATGGTTGCCTTTATTTGTATGACTGATGAGTCCATGGGACCCTAATAGTCCTTTAATGTGCACTGGAGGCGCCACGCTGACTCGTTCAGTATCGTTGAGTCAGTGTATATGAACTCGAGCACCTCCGCGTGCACGTGGTCACGTGCTTGCCGACTGCGCGCGTTTCGCGAGCTTTCTCAAGGCTGATAGTAAGTGGATTCCTATGTCAGAGCAAGGTATTATAGCTTTGGTTAAAACCTAAAGTAACCCCATTGGCTGTTTCGCGCATGCTCTCTATGAGGCTGGTATGTTGTCTGAAATTGAATTCAGCTCGTGTCTCACTGATATGTGGACTTAGAAAATATTGAGGCATGCTTGGTTTATGCTTCCTGCTTGTTGTTTAACAGAATGTCAGTAATATGTTTATAATTGCTTGCACTGTTTGTGACACCATGTTTATTGTGTATCAATAAATAAATTCATATTATCTGTGTTTGCCTGGTTTGTGAATAGTACACTTGTTTGATCAATATTTCATGGACTTAATTAATAGATTGTAAATTTTTTAGATGGTACAAATTGAGTCATAAGTAACTGGATACTTATTCATATTGAATAGAACTAGGTGTTATTAGTTGTAAAGGTATGTGAATTTTATTAGCAGTTTTATATAAAGGACATAAACAAAACCTTCATTGAGCCCTTAGGTGTTAATGCTTTGAAATAAATCATCGAGCTTCCTTTGTAGAAGCACAGTGTCAATGTCCCCTTTTCTCTGCCCTAGGAGAATTGATCTATACCTGTAACTGTATAGATATTTAAGATTGCCTGTTGACAAGAGTTAACATGCCTCGCCAGTGGGGTGTCTACATTATTCCGTATTGTGCCTAGTGTTCCAATACACGTCTGTTGGAATTTGCGTTTTGTTTTGCATATGTAGATATCTTCCCACATTTGCAGAGGCTTGGTATATAACGCCGAAGCTTTGACAAGTGATAAATTTCCTAATCTGGAACATTTTGAGTTGTCCCAGTTTTGGAATGTTTTGGTAGTTTGAACGTTGGAACATGCTTTGCATGATGACTTGATGAATAGCTGCCATTCGGTTTAGATGGTAGCCATGATTGCATGGGGACTCCGTTGTAGTGGCTGTGGACTAGGATGTCTTTAAGGTTTTTTTGCTCTTGTCTCACCATTGATGTGGTGAGCAGGAATGACTTCCTTGATGTCCTCATCTGCCTCCAAGATATGCCAATGTTTTCTGAAGATTCCACCTGGCTAAATCCCACTGTTTGTTGTACGTGCCTACAAAGCGTACCACTTTGGGTTCAATGGTTAGGTTTTTATCAGTTAGCAAGTTTGAGCGTGGAGAGTGTTTAGCTCTCTTGTATGCTGTTTTGATACTCTTGTTACTGTATCCTCTTGTTTTGAAACGTTGAGTCATGATCTTGGCCTGCCGCTTCAAATTCTGCAAGTACTGCAGTTCCTCTGAGGCGGTAGGAATTGGCCTACTGGTATTCCCCTAATTAGAGTGTTAGGGTGATGACTTGGGCTTCTAACAGGTTGTTTGTGGCTGTGGGTTTACGATATACCGTTGTTTCTATCGAGCCATCTGTCCTCTTATTAGCTGTAAGTCTAGGAAGCAAATGGTGTTTAGATCATACTCGAGAGTGAGTGTAGATTAAGTACATTCCTATTTAGGATGCCAATGAATTCTTTAGCAGCAAAGGTGTAACTGCCACAGCATGAACACGTCATCTATGAAGCGCGTCCAGAGTACGACGTGCGACGTGTACTGTTCCATTCTTCAGTGGAAAACGTGTTTTGCCTCCCACCACCCTAAATAGAGGTTTGATATGATGGTGCGCATTGTGCCCATGGCCGTCCCCTGTATTGATGAAGATTTTAGTGTTGAAAGGAATAGTTCCGTGTCAGAACAAACCTTAGTAGTTCTATCATAAATTTAGAATGGGTGGAGAAATGCATACCTCTAGTTTGTAAATAGTAGTTGGTGGCTTCTAGGCCAACGACGTTGTGGAGAATGCTAGTGTATAGCCCTTCTACATCAAGACTTACTAGGATGGTATCGGTGTGATCACTATACCTTCGAGTCTCTGAAGGATATCTTTAGTATCTCTCAAGTAAGACGGTAGTGATGCCACAAAGGGTCTCAAAACTTGATCTAATAGCTACTAGCATCTCACTGACATTTCCCACCCAGACACAATGGGGCGGTGGTGGAGGTGTTCTCCGTTTTGTGTCTTTGGAACACTATAGGAACGTGGCAATTTTTGGGTTTTTGTTGAGTATGAAATCATGCTCTCTTGCGTTTATAACTTTGTTTAGGAGTCCTTTATCCAGAATGGTGGGAGTTCTGTAAATAGTCAAAGTGGGGTCCCTCAACAGAACTTCGTAACAGTTGGTTGACAAGGTCTCAGATTTTCAGCCTTGTAGTCTGTGGTATTAAGTATGACTAGATTGCCTCCTTTATCTGCTGGTTTTTATTGTTATAGATTTATTTGATGATAGTTACTTCAGAGCAGTTGTTCAGGACACTCAAATTGGCAGTCATCCTGAACTTAGTAAGTTCTCGAGATCCTTGTGACTAGATCGGAAGAAAACGTCTATGTTGGCAAATCTATCCCCAAAAGGTAAGACTGACTTCGACTTGGGTCTTAGCTGTGTGAACGGCCCCTTCCTGGTGTCCTATTAGACTCCCTCTAATAGGGAGTTGAGGTCGTTGATGGCTTCACTCTCTTGGAGGTTAAGGGGCAGAGTGTCTTGGGACTGGTGGCTCTTTGAGCTCGTAGGCGATGGAATTTGTGTAATTTTAATTTTCTATAATAAATTCGTTGTCCTTCACCCATTCAAATATATCAATGTTAGATGATGGTGAAAATGATAGTCCTTTTTAAGTAATGCTTATGGATCTTTGGTGGTTCAAAATTTGAAAGATTACTATAATGACTGGTTTGAATTCTGGGGAGTATTAGTATCGTGTTGTTTCCCTCTCCTTTTGCCCTGAGTCTGTGTATTTCCGCTCCGCAAAATCTTCCCTTTTCCTCTTGTGTCTTCCTTGCTTGTCCCTGATAAGGCCTCTCTTTGTTGGTCTAAAAAATGTGGAACCAGGGACGTGAGGAATGAGCCTGAGGTGCCTTCACACTTGAATCTTGTCTCTTCGTCTGATGTTTTCCCATCTTGTTGAGGACTCTTGTATGTCTGTTTGCTTTAGTTCTATACTGTGTCTTTTGGCAAACTTATATCTAAATATTTTTCTATTTGAAATCCTTCTTATCTCTCTCAAACTTTCTGCGTTCTTCTTTCAGTTCTGCTGTAAATGTAGATATTGTTTAGTTCTAACTTTTTCTCCAGTTCGTCAAATTTCGATCTTCCTTCCACTTCTCTGCCTCTTTTAATTTGGTCTCTAGCTCTTAGCTAAATGTTTCAAGCCTCGTCCTTTGGGTTCATTAACAGCTGCATGAGCATGATAGAACATGGTTTTAAGTATTAGTTCCCATGAGCGATGGAATCGGGGTCAGTTATTAGTTAGTGTGGCATGTGTGCTACATAGCTCGTAGGCCCCTTGGGAAGTTTTGCTTTCAAATAGTTTTCAAAGCTACTGCCTCCCACCAAGTCTTGAGGCGAAGTTTGAGTGTTCTGTCTAGGTCATTGAAGTAGTTTGAGATATGGGTGTGGGAAATGGTTTCAAAGGTACATTTTCTGAAGAAAATAGTTTATCTGACTCAATTTGCCATTCTTGATAGTTTGGCAAGGTGGATAGAAAACCAGACATAGTGTTGTTGATGCGAGCTGGGGGCTAGGAAGGGGTAGACTAGACCCCTATGCAACAATAGAAACTTATGGTGTACCCCCGCTTCAGCTTGGATATATTACAAAGGGAGTGGTGCTGCAAGGGGCATGTAACTTGGTACACACAAATAGACAGACAGAGCCCCTGGTGGGTAGCACTTATTCCAAAATGATATGGTGATTTTTTAAAATACTTTATTAATGACAATAACGTTTAAATATTGGGGTCTAAAACAAAGATTAAATATTCCAAGGTGTGCGTCTCTATTGGATAGATGTGTCCAGAAGAGTGTACATAATTGGGTTAATGTCCAGGTTTGGGTAGTTCACTGCCCTAGTGTTCCTCGTGTAGAGTGAATGACTAGAGTACTATTGGATTGTCAGCAGTTTGGGCCACACATGCAGTGCCCCAGTAAAATATACTAGTTGGTGCTCTTAGGTATGGGACCTATGCTGTGCTATTGGTGATGGCAGCTAAAGCATATTATAAGTTGTGTATTAAACAAAACTTGGTCCAAGTGCACCTATTATATGTTTCCGTCACCTCCCTATACAATAGATGGTATGTGAATAGGGTGTTGGTGCTTGGTACATAAACATCTATAGCTGTGATGTCTGAGGTAGCTGTATACTAGTAATGATAAAACTTTACTGGTGGATAATATGGCACTGCTATAAACTATGTTCTAGATAGATACCAAGTTAATAGCTGAGTAGTGTACCTTTTGGGGTTGTATATCGGTCAATGACAGACCTGTCCCCATTTGGCACAGTGCTTGCAGTTGTGGTTGTATTCTGGCACTCTAGAGGTTAAATGCTGGTTTGGTTTGCCTATGCTAATAGTATTATACCCTATGAGCTGCTGCTGTATCAGGGATATAGCATGTGGCTTCCTACATAATAGATATACAGTGTTGTGTGCCAGATTTAATGGTTGCCTTTATTTGTATGTGACTAGTGAGGCCATTGGGACCCTAATAATGTGTGGCCCAAACTGCTGACAATCCAAAGTACTCTAGTCAATTCACTCTACAAGAGGAACACTAGGGCCAGTGAACTACCCAAACACTGGACATTAACCCAATTATGTACACTCTTCTGGACACATCATCAATAGAGACGACACACACTTGGAAATTTATCTTTGTTTAGACCCCAATATTTTAACGTATTGTCATTAATAAAGTTTAAAAAAATCACCATATCATTTT